>DWNE01001248.1:0-22864 GCA_018249875.1 Cecropterus toxeus | reverse complement strand
GCATAAAATGATTTAATTGTGATCATCTGCTACGCTTTTGACTAATCAATGCTTGGCTAGTTTGCTTGAGACGAATATTATAGTTCTATTAAATATGTTTTTTCTATAGTCAGGGGTCATACACAAAAACTATCGTGGTAAATAGTATTCATTGACTCCCTAATTCGATTTGCCACTAGCAAGAATCTAAAGAAAGCCGTTACACAAACGTCCCCTATTTCTGTGATAGGTCTGGATTGAAATTCGCCAACTCGCTTCCAATTCCTAGGTTGAAAGCAATCGTTACAAAAGAAGTCCTGCTGGGAAATCGATTCGAAGCCATATGGCAAAATCGTTCTAAACCCGAGAATTATTTAATATATTATTACATTTAGACAACAATCGACACGGCTTATTAGCGAATAAAGTTACATGTCGCTAAATAGCTTGAGGCCAAACCGATAATTTAGGGCTTGGCCCCAGGAGGCAATCTCCGTCGATTTCCATGCTGTGATTCTATTATTCCCCTCGCAGTTCAGTGTAATTTTAGACTTATAATTAGCCCGCGCGGGTAAACTGTTACATTTATGGTTGTGTTCAGTCGAATGTTATTAACAATTTTTATTGCTTTGAAACGCAACATGACGTTAAATGGATATTAAATGAAATATCGCTTAGTTTGCGTTGATTTTTAAATGTACTTAAACATGAAATACGGTACACTCGCTTTTAAGGGATGAAAATATATTGGTATATGGTAAATTAGGTTATTTATAGATAAATTGATTTTCTAAGGAATATATCTACCCTAATATTATAATAATATTTCTATAACTAATTATAGATATAAGTAATTACGGATGTGCTGTGTGAAGTCTGCCTCTAGTTAACTTGCTTTCTACCCATGGATGTTGTAGGAGGTAACTATGGACTAAAATTCAAGCAATGGGCAAATGCCTCTTTCTATGTAAAATTATTACTATGTAAAAGCAACTACCATTACAAACATGCCTACTGGCGAAAACTCCTATTAGTAGAGACCTTTGTTTAGCAGTGGACCTCAATGGGCTGACGGAAGTAATAATATTAATTTGAATGTTATAAAAATGGACTTTAATTACATAGTTACTAACATATTATACGTAAATATATTTTTAATAACATTTTATTTTATCCTCCACATAATCTACGATTGCCCGACTAGGAACAATCCGTGAGAAACATAAACAAATAAAGCGAGTATCAACCCCATCAATGCGATATAATGAACCGTTTTGGCCGTTGATAAAAAATAATTCGTAAAAAGCGCCATTAACTGTGGACTGCAACAAAATATTATAGTGTAATAAATAATGGTACACCCCGAATTTTAGCGATCGTTGCACACAACGTACGCTCAACTTAATATGTACAACCCTATATTTAAATCTGACATTCAATTCATCGTAGGACATAAATGTTCGCACCGACAACGCGTTATTATTTATTATGACCCCGCATGTGTCTGTCGCGTTAAAGAGTACAAAGAGACATTTGAGATTATTACATCTTTCCACGTTTAATTGTACACAATGGGTAAACAACAAAAGCCGAATTCTACATTTGTAACAGTTGCACTCGAATTCATTAATGCGATGGGGCAACGGTAAAAAGAATGAGCATTTGTTGCGGCCACGACTTTGTATGAGTCTTGCTCGGTATTTGAATGATAAAGCTCGATAAGTTCCGCCGTCGTTCGGAGCACGTGAATAGATGAAGATATATTAATCTAGTTGGGGTTAAATTGTTATTAAAACTATGATTAATGATTCCCGTTAATGGGGCGCAGATTAAGGAGCGGGATACACGCAACGTTTAAAATCTACGAAGCCGGTGGTTGGCCCGTGACATAGAATGTAAATTTATCATCATCATACCCGCGTTAGCGTCGATGAGCCTGTAACTCGGTTACTGTACCGAGCTCTAGAGTAATTTGTTCAATAGGCATTTCTATACAAAAAAGTAATTAAAGCATCGTTGATAATGAAAGCCATCGTATTACTAACGTTTATATTGATGCCTCCAATTATACTGACGAACTGGAGCATAATAAAAATCTTAGTAAGTAAGACGTTAAAAGATACAGCACTTTGGGTTTTTTGTCACATTATGTTTTTATTTATATTTTAAATATGGAACACCTTCAAAAATGTTTTATAGAGATTTTATACATTCACCTTGTCGAGTTATTGCATCCTCAAAATGCACAAGAACACTAAGAAAAAATACTAAACATTTTAAAATCTTGTTTCAATCTTCAAGGCGTCCTGAGCATTCAAGTAGAGTGTTTTAACTGAAAATGTTAAATATTTCTAGGATTTTATTAAGATTATTTTACTAGCAATCAAAGGGCTTTAACATTCTACAATCTTAAAGAAAATATACATAAAGTACCTACTGATAAGGTACTTTCTTACTTATATTATAAATGTGAATGTAAGTTTGTTTGTTACGCTTTCACGTCAAAACTAATTAACTGATTTTATCATTAAACTTTGAATACATATTTTTAGAGATATTAGAAAAAAACGTAGAATACTTTTTATTACAAAAAATATAAAATTAAAACATTTCGGCAGCAATATGAATATGAGATATTAATTTTAGGGCTTTGAAACTAAAATTTATCTCTTATATTCATAGCTTCACAATTTTTCAATTTTAGTATATTTTATGTTATTTTTTTTCTTACTGTTTTGGTTAATGCGAGAGAAGCCGCGGGTAAAGCATAGTTTTAATTAAATAAACAACAGTCCCTTTATAAATGGCTAACCATATACTTAGATCCATCTATATATTCATCAGTGTTGTGTCATCCATCATGGAATCCAGCGGTTTATCGCTGATTTCTTTAGGTCACATGTCAATCTATTCAGGAGTAACCTGTGTTGCTTTAGCTTATACGCGGTTGCCACTCGAGGACCTTCCTTCCCCATCAGGTATCGGTCCTTCGTACGATGTGAACAGCTTAGGTGATATGACGTCGCCTTGTCTGACTCCGCGCTGCCATTGAATTGCGTTCGTGGTTCCACACACTTGAACATCTCGATGTACCATTAGTAGATCTATTATCGCTAAAAAGACAGTTCGTGGTTGAATACACTTAAACATCTCGATGTACCATTATTAGATCTAGTATCGCTAAAAGGACATGTCTCAATCGAATTGAAGGTATTGTCAATGTTACCTTAAGATGTATAATGAATCGTATGGTTTATAGCCCTGCTTACGATCTAGTGATTCGTTGCTCAGGTCTAAATTAGATCTTACCACGCCCATAAAAATGAATCGCTTGAAACTGTTCTTATAGAGCTATGAGGGATATAAGAAAACAATACGACAAGTTTTGGATATGCTTTCAATACTTCTGTTTGAGGTTCCGCGGATTCCAATGGAAACTCCGGTCAAAACTTGGCAGGTTTATCGAAATATACAATTGAATTAAGTCGTTCAACCTTAACGGTCATTTCATCATAACATAATCTGTGTATTGTTTTGTTAGTGTATATATGTAAACTGTAGAGACAGACGTAAGTATTAATTATAATGTGTCTTTACTTTCTTCTCCTGAGTTAAAGGGAGGTAACAAAGTGCATAACAAAAAAAAACACATTTTAATCTTAACTTCTTTCATAGTATTATTTTATAATTACAGCAGTGTTCTGTATACACTTTTTTGTCAAGACGTTTCTACATGGAAAATTTTAAATAAATACGCAAGTTATATACTAACTTGCGTATCTTCTTATCATCAAAAACCACATTAAATAAACTCAAACCCAATAAGAAATGGATTCGTATCGCAATCATATCAACGAGTCGCGCGTTTTATTATTACATTATTAGCAAACAAAATTTCATTTCACGTTCAAGTTTAACCGCCTGTCTGTGCAAAGAGAATTCCGCTCTCATTGCCTGAAGTCGTTCCCTTGGATTCCGATACAAACAAACTTATATCGGAAAGGTAAACACGATCGTAAATTTTACTACAGTATTCGCGGCACCGGAAACTCAACATCAAATTAAAATTTGCTTTCACTCCGCGTTAGCTCCCGGGCTCCTGATTAACTCCAGAAACTGCAGTACGCATGATGTTACATATCAAATTTTGTAACATGAACTTTAATCATGGACTTTTTAGAAATATCTCTTTGGTTATAGAGAAATTAAAATGAAAGTTTCGTTTTAATTAGATATTATGTGATACTTATGGAATATATTCATCTAATTCTACTTTTCTTATTTATCCAAATTGAAGTTTTAGTACATCCCTGGAACAAGAATCTGAAGTTATAACTATGTTTCATTTATTCTGAAAGTTATTTTACTCTTATAATATTTTGACGACCCGCGTGGCGGAGCGGTCACCATACCGGCCTGACACGCAGTGCGTCCCGGGTTCGATCCCCGGCCAGACGAGATGTAAATTATGAGTTTAGATTTCTATTCTAGGTTTGAGTGTTTGTGTATTCGTCTTCGTGAGTCCACCCACGACACAGGAGAAAATCCTACTGTGGGGCTATGAGTGTATAGAGCGTTTATTTTATGTTTGTGTTTATTTATCGCTGCACATTCCTGTCAGCAAACAACATTTTTAACGGAAGTTTCAATCACGTATTCTGTTAAAGTTGAGGCGATTGAATCTAAAAAAAGGTACGAGCAAGCGTGACGAATGAAATTTCTATAATAAAATTAGCATAATCGATACCGGAGTCACTGTTGCACCCTTGCTGCTTGCCCGTAACGATCTGTATCGAAGTTTATTGGCAGCGCTCCATACAACTTTACATGTGTACTTAATGCACACGGAATTGAAATTAAGCATTATTTCATGCAAATGGTCTCGTTCTACGACAATTATTGCGATACAATCTATGTGGTAACAGTATTCTCTCGGTTATTGGAACTAGCTTGTTTAGAACCAGTTATGTATTTTTTATTAACTATGGAACTTCATATAGATTCTAGGTGCTCTCTTTGAAGTCGAACACGGATTTTTTGCTACTCTCGAGGACTAAGCTGGTCGTGTCACATATATATGAAACGGTAACCACACTTTTCCGCCGAAATGCATAAACTTCTTCACGTTAAAATATGTAGGTGTGGAGGTGGGACCTCCTAGGTTGAAGTACACTTATTCTACCATCTGGCAAAAGGAAACTTACACTTTACTTACAGATGTCTATGGGTTGCATCGTCCATTTACCATCAGGTGGACTACATGTTCGCTAAAATAGTAACATCGTCAAAACTTTAAAACAAAAGACCCGACTGCTTAAAAAGAAATTTTTGTTCATAATATTATATATTAATTTAATTCTTATATGAGTTTTGACAAAATAGTTATGTTAAAGTGTTACAATATATATTTTTTCAGATTGGTCTGTTTATTAGCTTTCATTTGATATCAATATTATCGTAATAGTAAAAAAAATTCGTCCCTCCTCCCCATTTTCCTCTATTTCCAGGCGCCGTTTTTTTTAAATAGCCTATGCCACTATGCTAACTGAGACGATGTCATACGTCACAATCCGTCAAGCCGTTTGGGCTGTATCACGTGCCAAAAAAAAACGGACATACAAACAAACATACATACATAAGCTCGAAAAACATTACTCTCCTTTTGACGCAGTCGGGTAAAAACCTTTAGTGTACATGTATTTTATTTTATGCCAAAGTTTATATGTATACGATACCTATTGTTTCAGAGTCATGTTCAATAGCTTTCCACGACGTATGTAAACATAGACACATCAACATTGACTGGCTAGTGGCCGTGTCGGTACAATTGGAGCTTTGTCGCTTCATTCCGGCTCGTTGCGTATCGCTAATGTAACATGACAAAATTTGGTATGTATGGTAATTAGTAAAGGCTGCGTATACGTATGCATAAATGATTGTATTTGCAAATAGTGATAGTTAAGCGCATTATCGGCGAATGATCGGTGAATTTTTAGATATTGTCATGTAGTTTCAACCATTGACTGCGTAATAAACAATCGGCTTTGTAGATGTTAAATGCATTAACAAATACGAAGGTAACATTTGTGCCAAGAAGCTTGTGTGGCAATGCAGGCGTTAAGTGTTTGTAGCACATTCCTCATTCCTCATTATAGCTCTTTTGATTGGGACGTTTTGGACGCAGACACGAATATCGTTGTGGTAGGTCAATAATGGGCGAAGCAGCTATGTTAAGGGGAAAGTCGATCAAAATAATTGGATTAGTCTCTAAAGAAATCTACTTAGATACAGACAAAACTGTGAACATAGCTGATCGTGTCACTACATTCGGACCTTTGTCACTTTATTCCGGTTCGTTGCGTATCGCTAATGTGACATGACAAAATTTAGTGCGTATGGTGATTAGTGATAGCTGCTTACACATATCACCATTAGTATAGATTGAATCAGTAAGCACTGAATGATCAGAGTAATTGTATCATAGATTCTCGATAAAGATTGTCTGTGCTATTGCTTCACATACTTTTCTGTTATTGAATTAGGAAAGGAGTTTACGATCCGCGTAAAAGTAAGTGGTCTCTGCCGCCCATGAATATATCTGTATCCTTTACATAGAACTGAAGTTGCACCCGAGGTCGATTACAGATGCGTTGCTACTTTAAAGGACTGATATGGTATCCTCGAATTTAAGTCAGCCGGCAACTACATACTCTAGTGATAGGTATGACGGTAGTACCCCTCCGATAAAACCGGTACTGATTTTACCTTGCACGTATTTGAATACTTATTCGAGGCGTTTCAACTTAGTCCCCATTAACGCATGACTGGACAAAAATGTACCGTTTTTCATATAGATCAAGCCCTGCAACTAAAACTCTAGTTAAAAGCTGGAATCGAATCCTTAATTAAATGTCTGGGTTGATTACAGATATCTATGGGCAGCAGTAGGCACTTATCATCAGGTGAAGTGAATGCTTATATGTTATTTCTATGTAGAGTTGTTTCTGAACTTTATTGGATGTAGTATTCTTTACTTCAATGATATTTAATGTTTGTATAGGGTAAATAGGTATAATACTCGCTACATATATAATTAATGGAGTCAAAATAGAATAAATGTACTAAAAATATATCAGCGTGCAATACATAGCTTATATAGGATAGTACAAATATACCATAACACACAGTACACGCAATGTTGACAATATTCTGAGGCTTATTCAGCCGATTCAGGTTCATTGGTGCGCGTCCCGGTAATGTGACATGACGAAATTCGGTTGTTCCGGTACACATGTACATGTTGTACAAGTTGAGATAATGAGGATTACGTAATTAGGATTTCCTGGATACAATTTGTATTAGTAGTTCTTGTTCTATGAAGAATGTGGTGCAAGTCGGTAAGTCTATAAGAATTTAAATGGTGTAGTGTTTGGACATGTGTAATTATATCAAATATCATTATATTCTTCAAATCAATGGTAATTTGTTCGAATATTTCAATAGATTTAGCAAAAATACGTATTATATACATTAAAAATCATTCATAAACAGTTTAATACGTGTCTTTCTTTTACCAATCTACATCGGAGCATCGTTAAGTATGTTTCAGACCAGTTGCCAGAGAGATATGCCTTTTTTTATAAATTAAATATTTTTTATAAAAGTAAAAAGCCCGATTACTTAAAACGAATTCATGAAAAATGGAAAAACAAGTACTGGAATAATGAAATACACATTGGTATTACATATTATAAAGCATATGTAAGGCATACTAAAGGAGTGGAAATAAATAATAGTCGTAGTCGTCGTCAGCTTAATTCATATTCTTGTAAGTACAAGTCTTGAAATAAACTTATATTTCTAGATATATTTTCCATTAGAACTAAACGAGAAAGAAAGTAGTAAATAATAAAACTTTAAAATGAAAGCAATATTAGGCGTCATAAACTAAGAAAAATACGCACTTAGGTAAGCCACGGAAGCTGTACGCAACATTTGTATTAATTTCCTCGCCAGTTCGTTCTCATCTGCACTACAAACTTAGACAATTACGTCATAGTGCACGTAATGCCACAAATTCAAGTTAACTGACCTAATAAATTTATTGTACCATAACTAGCTATACTAGTGAGTTATGCCCCGCTACGTCGACCCGTTTCCACTGTCGCTTCATAAGTTATTTACGACGGCGTAACTTAGAAAATTTAGAGGGTCCAATAAATGTGGTCAAGAGTACCGTGGTCGTTTCACAGTTATAGCTGAATCTGGTACTTCGTTTTGTTGATCTGTTAAAGTAGGTTTTACGGTCCATCTTCGCTTTTAGAGGTCCACTGGTGGACATACGTCGCCCCTAACTGACCGTTTTGGCCGATACTGTGGCCTTGCTTCCATTTGGCGTTTAAATAATCAAAGGAAGTGCATGTATCAGATTTCTTAACAAGGACCATTTCCTTAGCTTTGTGCATGTTAGAACGATATTAAAATATAGTAGAAGAATATCTTCTTAAACTTATTTAAAAAAATTATAAGTCCGTTTTTTCGGAACATACAAATAATATGTAGAATTATACAGAGATAGAAAAGGCAATTTACACTCTGAATAAATATCTGGCTTACCTAAATATTTAATCATATCATTGACCCTGCAGGCCAGAACACTAGGCATTCCTACATTTGTGGGAAACGTCCACTCATTATAATCCAATTCGAATTTATATTAAGAAAAAAATCGTCAAACATGGATTTTGATGATTTTTTTCTTATATGCGTTAAAATATCGTAACGTGTACCGAAATGAGCACAGTGTTCAAGAAGTGTTCCGGACATTTCTGATGAAGATTTATAAAGAGCATGCTAAATCACACCCAACGTATTATTCAAAAGGACTACATTTAGTTTCTACATCCTAGTGTCTATTACGTATTCATTCATTTTGTATGTAGAATCCTCATTTATTCATACAATCTTGTCTTTTTAACATTGCAATTTTGTTTTTCGTATTCCTAAAATCCTATCATCAAATACTCATAAAATATGATCCTTAATAAAATATTATTTCGCCAGGACATTACTACGCTAATCATTTTTTGTCATCCAAGTTAAACGGGTACAAAAATTTCAACTCAAAACATTTTACAATTTAATTCCTAGATTTGACTCCTATAAAACGTACATACGAGCTATCATACGGTGTTACTCAAATTATTGTTATATATTTAACAGAACAGAAATCAATATTCATAATTTAGATTCCTGTCTGACTAGGGATTGAACCCGGAAATCTGCGTCCCATACTAGCATGTTGACCGAATAGGTTATTTATTGCAAAATTGATTCTATTTTTACTGTCAGTGCAATTTTGGTTATTTTTTATTACCAGCAAAAGTCACTAACTCATTTTTAGTTTCTAGCTCCTCGCTACTTCCGAGAATGAGACAATTACCTAATGGTTGGTTTAAATCTCTGCAACATTTCAGTGTAAAGTTTCAAAATGCTGTTGACAGCGTTATTTCGGTGGCTAACTAACTAGCTGAAAGAATAACATTTCTGTCCATCAAAAACTAATTTTGTAAGCAAACTCCAAGTTTCAATGTCGTTGGTTGAAACGTGAGCTTTATTAGCTTGGAAGTTTCCGAGATTCGAATTTAGTGAAATATAACTGCATTGTAATTTATTATGTTTTGGTTTTAATTAACTTTCTAAATTAAAATCACATTATTTAATCACGTAAATAAAAAATGCGAACGAGTATGTAGTATTGATTTGAGACTCATATTATCGCGGAATTTATACATTTTAATATGTTACGGGTACTCACGATATGCGGTTTTTGAATTTCTTTTTGCCTATATTTCTAGCCAGTTACATGGATCGTGGTCACGACGAAACTGACCATGATTGCCGTGACCACGATCCATGTAACTCGGTCGAAATATTGGCAAAAAGAAATTCAAAAACCGCATATCGTGAGTACCCGTAACATATAAAAATGTACATGGAAATGGTCTCATGGATGTCAACCCAATAAAACATATCACTTGAAATGATCTATTCTTATATCTAAGTAAGAGTGCCTTATAAGTGTTTTTCCCTTCCTACATTATTTTTGTAGAACGTTGCATTATTATGGAACGTTTTACTTGGAAGTATTACACATAATTTTCCCATCAGTGGTATTCCGATGATTGGAAAATTAAGTGGCATCAAAACACATTTTTTTAATATTTTGCGAGTTAGGCTTTTTCGGGGGTCCATCCATCGTATGAAGGCATCAGCTACTAAGCCTGCTGAGTTATCGGGGAAATACACCGCTTAATCTTCTGTACTAAACCTTGTATTATATATTTGTTAGTGGCTACGTTTTGTATCAATGGCTTTTTGCGCCATGCAGGAAGTCACCATGCGCTTGATTTTCGAGGCTAAAATACAAAATTAGTTTTTTTTTTAATATTTTAGCGAATGAAAAAATAAAATAGAAGTCCCATTAAGCACTAAACCAAAGCTGCGCCTGGCACTGCTTTAATTATACACTTCGATACCTAACAACAATCGTTTCGCCCTTCGTATGAATACTAATAGAACATGTACTTGCACACCGCTTACTTGTACAGATGTGATGAAAAAACATGTTCTTGATGAATAAAAGCCCTCACAATACAATACCGAACCAAACTAATGGTGTGCACGGCGACGCGGCCTGATGTGTCGTTTTAATTCATCTGAACCCACCCTAATCATTAAACAAGCTCCAAAGTAAATAAATAGGACTAGCGCAGAGTAAATATGTGGGGATATTGCTTTGTACTGATAAAACAAGCCGTGATAGGTGGTTCATGTTTAGTTTCTTACGCTTTGCGTCTGCGATTCGAATTCTATTGATGTTTGTTGTAACGAACATAAAATTGACAAATAATTATAACTTGCTCTTACACCTAACAATTATAACGCTTCAAAAGCCTTTATTATCTATAAGTAGTAACGAGAATGAGTCCATCTAATTGCAATGGCAGTGGCAGATAAGATCAGAAATACTTGAGGTTCGCCACAGATGCTTTGCTACCCTTACGGACTAAGTAGGAACGCCGTATTATAAGGCAGATATTGGTGTGGTGGTGCTTCCGGAGTCGAACAAAGAGTTCTAACATCTTATTATCCTACATACCTTTGAGTTCTTGATTGATTTGCCATGTACGAGTCTAACTCGAAAATGGAGTTATGTACCACCAAATTTAACCGTTTTTATTTATAGTGTTTGTTATCATAGTAACTATAGAAGAACACATTGTGAACATTGAAAGTATTTACGTAGCAACGTTCAATAGATTAATAAAAAAAACGATAAATATTAGTTTCTTGTATGGAGGACCACCTTTATCATTTTTTTTATTTTTAGTATTCGTTGTTAACGGTCATGGTGAGTCACACTCAGAAATTAAATCAAATGAATATTTATTCCGTTTCAAGAGATAAAGTTCTGTGATAGATGAACATACGGACGGACAATGCAGGCGTAGTTTCCCCTTTTCATACAGAGTCCTAAGATAAGGTCTTACTGAATATTAGATGGTGGCCTAAACCTTTGTTGGGAGAAATGGGTTTGTGGTAACGGTAACTTTTACGAACATATTTCCTAAAATACTTATTAAGCGGTACAGTTCGTCATTTCACATTAAACGTAAAAGAGCCAAAAACCTAGTAAACATTTTCTGACAAATTTCATATATCAATTCAAATAGCACGATTTAAAACATTTTATGTATTTTATAAACTCGCGGATAAATTACTGCTTTGACGATAATTCCCGCACATGAGTGTAATAAGTCTAAACGTATGTTCGCAGTAAAGTACAGTCGCGCACGACACTTCATAGCGTCATAAATTGCTACTCGTAAACTCACACGGCCGCACCGCGTATCATTAAAATTAAACCTTTAATGAGAAAATGAATTACCAGCAGTTATGAAAAGTTACGAGCACTATAATGCGTGCATTACACATACTTTTATTATTCGCGACGAAATATATGACCTGTAATGAAACATATATTCGAAGCTATTTATTTATTAGAACTGACAGCGCATTGACCGTAATTGCGATATTTCGGAAATAATTTTGCAACCGAATGCTTCTATTTATAACACAAAAATGATATACTCGTATTTTGTTCCATTGAACTATATAAAGTAGCTCAATTGATCCATAATGTAAACAGTATTTGACTAACATCTGTCAAGTGTAAAGTCGCGTCGAACAATATTTTTTATTGCTGCATGAAAATTAAAGCCTAGTTTCAGCCAATCAGCGAGCGGTTCTCTTTCACAAACATAATTTGCAGGAAAAGATTAGTTATTACTTATATCTGTTTAATTTCTGTTATTACAAGAATACATTTAACTTCATCTATCATCAAAGGATCTACTGGTAACGAGCAAAATATTTTCCTTAAAGTATGCTTCTATCACGATATGACTTATTTTCTTCAGAGCAAATAATAGCTCACAGAATCCTATTCTCAATGTTGCTTAGCTCACGTATCGTTTGCGATACTCAAGCTCTTCGGAACTATAAGCGTTACTAACACAAACATGTTCGATCGTATACACTTTGCGAGCAACAGTGTGCGCTGTTGGAAACTTTTGATCCCCTGACATAAATCTCCATCAGAAAATAGGAAGGGACGTAACCGGCTTAAGCTTAACTGTGACTAGTGGGCCCAAACCTTGCTTTAAATATATTTGTAATAATGATAAAATACTAGCTAATTTTAGTCTTTATTCGCGTCAATGTAAAGGGCATTTTGTCGTACCCCTGTTTGTTGAGCGCGCTGGTCGTGCAAATATTGTTTCATATTCCGGAGTTATTTTGGTAAATAGATTTTGTATTATCGGAGGCAATAATCTTGTTTCGTTAGTCAGCTAATCTGTGTTAAGTACCGTGGTACGTATTTACTTAGGTACGGGAAATAACAAAGTTACAGTAACAGCGGCTTTATTAAAAGCAAAATACAGAATGTTTTTAGAGGTTCGTTTTATTGTTAAAAAATACGATGTTAGTAAAATTTGTCTTCTGTTTATGTATTTTGTACAAAACATTTTGTTTTGAATAGATTTTTTTTTGACCTCAAATTGTTTCATCATTATCATTATTGATAAAACAATTTAAAGTCTATACTTTCATTCATCATTAGTAAATAGTTTATAGTTCAGCAGTATGGATTTTGATCCGGAGTCGCGGAGTCGGAATTATAAGCAATTAAACAATATAGTAAGTATAAGCCTCCGTAATTAAACTAAAAGGTTTCATAATACTTAATATAACTTTAATGGGTTCTAAATTTTTTTATGATTAGGACTCGTCAAATTTATTATAATTCACACCATAATACTTCTAATACCAAAACCGTACATCGGTAATACCTTAATCTTTCAGTCACATAAAAAAATGTGCCAATTGAAAAAAAATAGTTCACTCGCTTGTCGCTTAACCATCCCAGTCGAACAACTTAATAAACTTCGAGAAATCAAACTGAATAATTCAATTAAAAACGTATATCTCTTAATAAAGGAAAACTCGTACAAATATTAACGATTTTATTCATGGTAATGACCACAGAAATGACTGTGACCCAATTTTGCGTTAATCATTTCATATTAACAATTTCACTTTATGTGTCATCCAAATGCTTTTATGTCGTTTCGGATTCATGATTTTATTATAGCATACGGTGGATACGACAATTTAATAAAATTGCATCAAACTTAACATAGCTTTTAATATTTTGATATAAAGTAATCAAAAAATATTAACGCTAAACAAAATAAATTAGTTGGTTGTGTTATTGTTATACTGTGTGCTGTTATACTAAATGAAATAATTAAAATGTAATTATTAATAATTAGATTGTATTTGTCAAGTAGTAATTTTATTGCTAGTAATGCATATTATTATATTTCTCATTGCAAATTTATGTTTGATTATTTAAAAAAAACCTCTAGGTTATAATTAGGTACCGTAAAATTCTAATACTTATCCACATTAGCCTTTCCTAGTTATTGTTATTCTCTTGTTACTTAATGGCATCATTTTGGCGTATTCCAATTCTCAATATGCGCAAAACATTGCGTACATTTGTAATAATAAAAAGAGTATTGAAAATTGGTATCTTCCGTTTCTGAAAGATATTTATAGCGTCCCGTATTTTTAAAATATCTATAAGAAACTTACTTATTGGAGTTGTAGTGAGTAATATAGAAATAAATAAAG
The DNA here is from genome assembly GCA_018249875.1 of Cecropterus toxeus. Classification (NCBI taxonomy): domain Eukaryota; kingdom Metazoa; phylum Arthropoda; class Insecta; order Lepidoptera; family Hesperiidae; genus Cecropterus; species Cecropterus toxeus. Next base: position 8,623 of record DWNE01001248.1, on the reverse strand, counting down.
TAAGGCAGCATGATATAAAATGTTTAAAGCATTTTCCAATTATAGGGAAAGACTTAAAGACTTAAAAAATCAGCTTCTCTGTAATTTGATTGAATTCTTATTTCATTTATTTTTCTGCAATATAGTAGCTACATTATGAATCGTCGTGTTTATTCTGTATTGGCTTAGGTGATACCTAATAGTTTTTTACCCCTGGCCATTTGACAGATATCGATGAGTCGTATGTTGCCCACAACTGTCGAAGTACGAGCGACATGTTGAACTAACCTACGTAAAATCGTTTCGATGTTTCAGTCACCAGTAAAGTGTAATTTATTTTTTTATTTATGGCCCGAACTCATTCGTTATCGATGCTCGGGGTAGTCCTCTGTGAATACATGATAGTGCCTGTTACGTAATGCAAAACGAAAAAGAAACTAACTGGTCCAATATGTTTGCGTTAAATGCTGCAGGTTTAACGCTATTGTAGGAATAGTTAATTTAAGCGTAGTAGTACTAAGTGCCCCTACAATAATTAACTTGTCTGTATTATGGCGGAATTTATGCAGAATTTACAAAGAAATTTATAAACCGCACATCGTGAGTAATATGTAAGAATGTTTTACATTTGTGACGAATTAAGAATCATTCCATTCCAAAATGTTAAATTAAATCTATTCGACAATTTTGAAGGTTCAAAAAAGATGTAAGCAGGTTTTATATGTTTAATTTATGTTCGTATGTTTACTTTATACACGATTATTTTATTAGCTCTATATGTATCTAACTTCATATAATATAACATAATTGGTATAGGTGATAGGTTATATATTTGTATTATATTTAGTCGACCCGCTTTTAAAATTAAACATATTCTGGCATTTAATTTTAAAAGTGCTTTATATTAACTTTAAAACGTGTATATTCAAATCAGAAAAATAAATAAGAGTATACACAGACAGTTTATGTCACATTAGAAGTTAAGTGGTCTACAATTTCAATTAATGTTCATAACGAATGCTTAACGCGAGAGCTGCGGCATAATTATACCCGTAACAAAGGAGATATTCGACCGCATAATCGCGGGCTTGTATGGTGGCGTTTAAGACTAATGTATGATGCAGAAGGGTCACGAATTTTCGGGTGAAATTGTTACGTTGTATTACACAATGTTTTTTGGTAGTAGTTAACTGTTTGCAGCTTAACGTTAAGGCTATGTAAAAAAAATGTAATATAGAAATATCATGTCTTCCTTACACGTTTAGACCAGAGAAGCAGCGGTTAACACTTCAGTTATATATAAATAGGTGAATTCGGAATCAAACCAAAAAAGGGTCGATATTATGTGCAGCGGTTAACACTTCAGTTATATATAAATAGGTGAATTCGGAATCAAACCAAAAAAGGGTCGATATTTCGTATTTGCTTCTTTATTGATTATCTTATAAGCCTACTAACTTATGAAATTTTCTAAATTATGATTCATTTCTACAGTTAAAGTAGGTCAAGGTCACACCCACGGTACTTTATTACGGATTGGTGTATGAAGTATATTTTTAGTCCACAGACTTCTTAATTTTTTTTATAAAATAAAGTGTCCTTTATTTTTTACTGACTTTCTACAATCCAGACACATCAAGTTTCTCTAATTATAATTTATTAGATATGGACTTGAATGGTAATGAAATTAAATTGGTAATAATGACACACTTATAAATTCACAACAATCCCCTAAAATACTTTAAAAAATGTAACATGTTTTAAAATTCACACAAATAATAGTTAAATTACTCCCATTTACATAAAACATGCTTAAAATTCATTACCCTTCTGTGACATAACCCATAATCAGTGGCGGACGTTCCCCAATAGTGCCCAAATGCCGTTCATACGGGTAAACATTAAATAATAACCAACTGGCAAGCGATTGAATTTTTCAATGAATTCATTAAAGTTTTATTGCATGCGACAATTGCCGTTAAACTTTAAACTGCGGTTTGAATGAAAGGGTGCTAATCGAATTGGAAACGTGTCGACTATGCTTTGTGGTATTCGTTTATTAAAGTTTAATATACATTTTGTTATTTTTCACGTTATTCGTGTCTTCAAAGACGGTTAAATAATTCAATGTAGAAAAATAGTTTTTTTAAGAAGTAGTATTGAAATGAGAATGCTGTCCACCTGATGGTAAGTGGAAACTGTTGCCCATGGAACTGGGCTTCTATTTTACTACATACTACATACGGGTACTAGCTCTAAAATGGTCGCTTTACAGGAACTGATTCTCTAAAATTATTCGTATTTTTCTAAATTTTATGTAGTAAACTATCACACAGTACACTGTATGCAAATCAGTACCGCCCGAAGGCATGTCCTAAACAGAAGAATAGAAGGGTTAAATGGGAGCTTTAGGTCAAGAAATTGGTGTGTTGATGGTGCCACAAATTAATCCGGAAGGATTCTACCACGTCACTAAGGATTAATGATCACTATGAAACTTGACGGTCATTATGTGACAATTTCATATATGGTTCGTTCGAATATATGTATGTTTTATGCCGATATTTATTCAAATGCAAACTAAATCATAATACAACTAACCACAATATGAATTGATTTAAATTGTATCGCACGACATATTGTTAAGCTAGGGGTCTGCTAACTCAGTTAGTACGTGAAAGGGTGCGAGCTAACCGCGCCGTGTGGTTAAATTAGGAGGTAAAGTACTCTTACTGTTAGCGGTATCTGTAATTACTGATATATGACCAAATTCACACTTTTATTTATATATCTCTATATGTACATCTCAATAAAGAGCAGTGATAGCTGAACGGTTGTGACTTGGCCTCTGAATCGAGAGTTCAAGGTTGGAATCCTAGGCACCATACATTTTTGTAATATGATGCATGTATTAAAAATGAATTATATCACTTTACGCATTACGGTGAAATAAATAATCATGAAGAAATATACACGCCTGAGAATTCTAAAAAAGTTCTCAAAGGTATGTGCGGTGGACTATGGCCTGAAACTCTCTCAAACTGAAAGTCTGGGTGTTTGTGTAATCGTCTTAGCGTTAATAAATAGAACTACAGCGTGAGTGAGCCGATTATTATTTAAGTATTTATTTGTTGGTTTTCTGACACCAAATCCAAATTGAAAATCGTATATGCTGATTATAATCTCCACCTATTTAAGACTATGTTTCAAGACCAAGCGGCTTTTACTGCACAGTCTAACATGCAAAAGGTTCTTGAGTGCGATGCTGGGCCAGGTAGATATTGTCGATGATACAATTAATAGTATTTACTATTTTTGTTTTCGTTTCTTAATATATGTGAACCGCTTCCGTGTATGTAGAGCAATCGCAGCTATTTATAAACTAGATTATTCCCTCCGTTTTCGTCATGTTTAGCATGATAACTAGTAATGGTAAGATCATAAGCTATCTGTGCGCCAAATCTCAGTGAAATCTGATTAGCAGTTTCTGAGTTTAAGAGTAAAAACATGTACACAAAAACTTTCGCATTTGTTATATTCAACAGTGACAAAAATACATAAACAATGACCTCAAATGTTTATATTTACATAAGGCCCTTTGATATGATCATCCATAATAAACATATTATTACATAAATTATTATAATATAAAAACAAAGCAGGATTATACGATATAAGTTGGGTCAAACTCCTTTACCACGTCAAACAATTCTAAGCCCGAAAGACATTTGCTGAGCGCTTATATTCTTGTCTACACGGGCAAAACGGTCGGAGCGAATTTACCGAAATCGTATTTAAATTTCCCGATCTCGCCACCGATAAGCAAAATCATGAGTTAGGTCGGAAGGGTTAAAGAAGCCTGCGTGCTACCGCATAATTCCGTTTACCTCGGGGTGTCTACGTCCATAACTCTAAGGAGATATTGGCTTTCCTAAGAACCCTCTTACATACAAATAGGCCCAAATACGCCTACTACTATTGCTCATGAAATTCGCTTTCTGTACATTCTCATATACTAAGGTATCTTTGCATTTGTCGTCATAGTTTTTGTTTATATTTGCTGCTGTTAAAATAGTGTTTGTTTGCAATATTGCAGCAAACGAGCAAGAAGCTCACATAAAGATGACATCACCTGAAGGTCATTGCCGCTGATGGTCATCTCTACTCATCCACAAAAATCAAGAGGATTAGAGTCTTACCTTACGTTTACCATTTTCTTTCTACCCCTGAGGACGAAGTTGGAACTCTGATTAATTATTCCCTTACCACACTCTTTAGACTAGAACGCAGCAATTTAAAAACTGCAATCATTAGGCAAAATAGGCGTAGCGGTGGTGCTTCCGGAGTTGAACTACAAAGAGTATGTTTAGACTATATAATACCGTGATTTGAATTAATATTCATTACGGTTTTAAAATAAGCTAATTATATAAGAGTGCGAAATTAAGTGATGGTTCTGAGGATAGGGATAGGGGATTTTATCATGACCGTATTTGACTGTGCGTGCCGCGACTATACTAAACTGATAAGTTTTTCCGAAGACGTTACTAAATAATTCATGGTCTTTCACATAAGACACACAAACACTATCTACGGGAAGAAGCCTAAACAATAGAGGAAGTATTAGTAATCTAGACCGATACCACAACCACTCATAACACACTATAGCACTACAAGGATACATTTCCATCAGAGATGTGGAAGGTAACTATGTAAGGTATAGGTAAACGTCAAATCCAACGATAGGATTACTAGATATCCATTTAGTAAAAAATAATGTAATCAAAGTCAGGCCTATCCCAACAAACATCCTATCAACCAAAAATCCTATTCCTACTTTGCATATCATGGCGGTAAGGTACTCTAAAGCACTTATTTTAATAGTGAATTGTCGTTTGTTTATACCAAATACCCTTTTTTTTAGATGTTACATAGGCTTATGTTCTTTATTGTTCACAAGTTTAGCAAGAATATTAGGATTTTGCTTTTAATCTTGCAAGATCGCAAAAATACATATATAGTTGGCCAAATTTGAGTCGTAGTACTGCATTAGGCTGGGGGTCCTATGATGCAATCTGACGTAGAGAATAATCATCCACAGTAACTTGTACATTAATACATTATAATATAATAATGCAAGATAATTCGTTTGTACGAAATCCTTAAAGCTGAAATCACAAAAGCTTAACAATCGGTTTGTAACCAATACTCGAAAATTTGAAAAGCTCTTCCCTGTTCGGACAATCAGTGTGAGCACCAATACTATTACCGTAATGAATGCTCGATTCAAATGGTACCACAATGTCCGCCAGTTCGCATACATTGGGGCAAAATCACTGCTAAAAAGGACTCGTTCGTAAAAGCCATGTAAAGTATTGCGAATTATTTTACAAGTTAGCAAACGGGCATTTATATATGATGTGGTAACGATATGTGACCAGTTGGTTATACCGACTCCAGATAGAATTAAAGTTCAAGACTATGCTACTCACTGTTACTTTCTTGCTAGAGAAAATTCTTTGAAAAAACCCTGTAAAGGTGTAGCTGTCAACCCAGAACAGATAGGAAATATTATTAACTTTTGCACATATACTAAAGCAATAGACTAAAAAAAGAGTTCTGAGGTTGCCTTCTCAAATGGTGAAGGAAAGCCGAAAACCTATTCAGGTAATTAATAACCATTTGTCAAAGTGAAGATCATAGTAAATATTGCTGCTATAATGTATAGAATTAGGAATGACTTTGCGACTATCAAACGAAAACAATTTACTATCCTTTGCACTTGCTTAAAAGTAATCAACTTTAAAAAGAAAAATAGTACCACGGTTTCTGCTACGTTTCAAATGTCAACGGAATGCCAGGACACGGTTCAGCTTTTTACCGAAAACATTTGTCTTAGTGTGAACCTTCTTTAGTGCTTTCACATTGATTTAAACGTAAAAACATTATTATTATTGAAGCAAAAAATCTGCTCATCTATTCTTCTATGTTATATTAAAATTGAACATGGACGGAATATACATATAATGGCATATATTCATTTCTGAACTGTATAGATTGCTAGTTGACAGAACAAGTAGGTATAGGTCGACTTTGGTGGACCAACTTCTCACGTATTAGTAAAGGCATTATTTTCTTTCTTTGAAAGGGTGTAGTTATCGGCTCAATTTCCTATGAGATAGATCGGGAGTAGCAAAGCTGCGATCGACACCAGATAGAACCCTTGTTGCATATCAGAAGTTGGTTACAGATGTCCATTGTCAGCAATAACCACTCACCATCAGGTGGACGGCATGCTCCTTTGCTACTTCATTTGATAAAAAATATAGTAAGATCGAATATCCGAAACAACTCTGTTACAATGCGGTTGATTTATTACCAAAACATATATAAACTAGACTGTACGTCTGATACGTATATCAACAATATCGGTGGTTGCGTAATTTAATTATGCAGACACTGTGTCGTAACGTCGCATTTTATTTCACGCGACGCATTTTTATCCGGACCTCGGCCGTAATTTAGGTACCATAATCCCAGCGCCCGTTCGGCAAGGGTGAAAAAGGGAAAAATTTGGGGTGATTAAAGATAAACAACGGTTCAACGTAGGCCCGGATAATTTGCAATTGTATCATTATCTTCGGCAGTAAATTAAACCGAGACTTTTATGCTTTGTGACTGTAATTTATAAGGAATATCGATACCGTGTACTTAGTACGATATAATTATTTTCTTTACGTTTTTAACCCACGAAAATGTAAACGAGCGTATGTAAATTGTAATGAGTGAGCGATTGGGCGAATTGTAAAAAAATGATTTGAGGAAACGTTATGTTGCTGAGAATAATTTTAGTAAGTTTATTTTGGTGTGTCCTATCAATTTATCTTTTTTATGAATATTTATATTTTTCAAAATCTTACGTAGGTAATTGTAACTATTTCTTGTCCTCTATTTTATCAGTGTAATGTGTTATTATACCGGTAATATTTTTTTTTAATTTCTTTCTTTCTAGTGAACTCGTACTAACGGATATGTTAGATACGAACGATTCTTGACTCAACGACCTCTCAAGTCTTAGTCTAAGGTATTAACAGCTGATGGCATTATCTTCATTAATTTATAGATGTCGTTTATTTCGAAGAGCGCGCATTGTGACAGGTAGTTAGAGGAACGGCACCTACGAGAGTTGTATCTGAGTTATTGAAGAGATTTTACTGGTTAGCTCTCAGTTAGACTCTGGCTTCGTAAACGTTTCTCCATTTATTTCTAAGATCATTTTATGGTGGAAATCGAAGAAATCCGAGATAAAGTACCGTACAAATGATCCTCTAACGTTGTGACTTAGCGGTAAATAGATAAATAAATGGTTTTAGAAACCTTAATATCATTTTTGAAGACCTTTCTATAGACACCCTACACGTGTATGTAAGATGAAAAAAAATTGAGTTCCAGTTTCCATGTGTGGAGAGCCACCCCTAAATTTAATATATTTTTTTATTTTTGTACATAATTCGGTAAGCGGTATAGTTTTAGAATAAAGTGGCTGTGACATACGGATAGACGGACAGACGGACAGACAGACAGACGGATGGACAGACAGACATGACGAATCTATAAGGGTTCCTATTTTTCCATTTGGCTACGGAACCCTAGAAATACTGGTAGCAAGGAAACGGGCTTATCTTGTGGTAAATATCAACTACCCATAATTATTTTTGAGAGTGTTCATGTTCATACTCCGGTGGGAAAGTTAAACTAGAGGTAGTTTAAAATTAAAAAATATATATAAATATTCGGCTAGAACTGTCTGACAACGATTGCTTCTATTCGTTCCTTTATCAGTCCGTCTGCATAAGAATAGCATGGCAATCTACACCTTTATAAGTCCCAAAAATATATCAGTAGGACACAAAATGCTGCAGTTATGCCTTGCTACTCCTGAACAAATATGTTGAAATTCCTTTGTGATATTGACTTACAACTATCAATTATTCTATTAGCTAGCAACATAAATATGCGGTGGCAGAATGAACTTACCGCCGTGTACAAAATGTCCTATACCTTATACTTTCTTTAGAGCGATATTGATACCGGCAAATAGGATACGTTTTGCCCATAAAATATAACTTATTATTATTTTCATAACAAATGCTAGTCATGCGCCACGCTGAACCGATATTACGGAAGTTATTGCAGCCTTAAAAGGAACTCACTCCGTCGAACTTCGCTGTGCTTTTATTAAAAACCTTTCATTCTCAGCCAGTTCTGCTAACAGTTATTATTTCAATCACAAATGGTCCATTTAATGAAATAGCGTTTGTTATTACCGCCTGAGATTTTTTCAATGAAGCACTCTTTGCAGGATTGAAGTAGTCTTTTTAATCCATTTCAAGAAATTCCGTTTCCTTTATTATTACGATTTTGTTTCAAATGTTTATAAAATCTGTTTAATTTTTTTCGATTATTCTGCATTAATTGAATGTGACCGAATTAATTGTAACATCAATACTATGTGAGTTACTAAGAAATATTTAATATCAGGTTCTGATGGTCAAGGATAGTACCAGTCTCAGTTGAGGTCGCGTTCCGATCCGGCGGTAGTGTAAGAAAATATTGTAACTGACAATTTGTAAGTGCCCCCGTA
>DWNE01001247.1:0-22868 GCA_018249875.1 Cecropterus toxeus | reverse complement strand
GCCAGCGCGCGCGCCGCCCACGTTCCCGCGCCCGCCACGCGCCCGCCCGTGCCCGAGCCCGCCGCTATCTGCACACCATGTAACGCTACTTTACTCCGCTCATATCGAAGTTGATTCGAGCTGAATTTTCTAATACTCGCATGTGGCACGGACTAACGGGGACTGCGGATGCAATATAATAAAAAAATACATCAATAACTTCAAAAATTCATTACATCTCTCGCTTATTATTATTAAACCTATTTTAAAAGAACACTTCTTTTACAGGAAAAATAAACAAAATTGAACATCTGAAATCCTTAATGACTCCTTAGTTCTTTAAAGATAATAGAACTGTCTGTGATTTGACTTGGGAAGTACGAAAGCCGGGGCTTTCCAACTTAGTTCATAGGAGAAGGCCGGCCTCAGGTAAAACTGATCTTATCTGGGATTGATCACAGATATCCATGAGCCGGAATGGCAACTTGCTATCAGATGGACGCATGCACGTTTTGCTACTTCCATATTATAAAATCTCATGAAACCTTAAAATTAACAATGATCAAAAACTTACCTGTTGCATCATTTGATAGGCCAAAATCTTAATGGTGTTAGAATCCAGATCCTTCAGCTGTTCCTCAGCGGTGGCCAGGATACTGTTGATGGCCTTGCTGTCCCGCAGCCTGACCTTCACGGGATTCACAGGCTCTTCATCCAATTTTCGTTTGCTGGCTTCGCTCTGACTATCTGGTTGAACAGCACTCGGTTGATCACTACTGGGTTGATCACTCGATGGCTCCGCCGTAAGATCATCCTGTAGCGGCGTAATTTTTTGTACTATAAGGATAATAAATTAAATATTCGGAAAAATAATTTTCCAAAAGCAATTGAAATGTTTGTATCCAGAGAACTACTTAAACAAAAGAAGAAAAGATAAATCTTCTTCTCTTCTTTTGTTTAAATAGTTCTCTGAAAACAGAAAAACATTGACAAAGTTATGAAAATTTCTAATTTGAAATAAACGACATTTATTTTAAAATAAAAATAACAGATTATTATGATCAGACCACTGATTAGTTTGGACAAATTGACAAAATTACATATAAGAGACAAAAAGAGAGAGAATTACATATAAGAGAGAACAAAATCTTTGTATTTTAATACAAAAAATGACCAACCCTTGCAGCAGTAATATGTACAGTCTCAGCATCGCTTCCAGTCTCCTCAACTTCCTCATCGACTTCACCGGTTTGTTCGCGCGAAGGTCCCTGGCCCTCATCCATGGTCTCCATGGGGCACACCCCCTCATCAGAGTAGCCTGGACAGGACATGTTCATGCAGATCTTGTGTTTCGTCTCTTCGGTGATGTTAGCCTCTTCGTCTGACTCGTCGTATACACCGGCTGCTTTTAGTCTTCTGAGTACTGATGATAAAAATGGTAAACAATACTTGTATCATATGTATAAATAACTAGGTGATGACGTGTAGTGTCAATCTTCAAAAGCATAACTGTGCTGCGTTGTGTCAGTGTGAAAGGGCACCACTTCCTCCTTCCCCGTGGAAGCCATAAGGCCAGGAGATTAGCAGCAACGTCTTTATGTGTATTATCGACAGCTAGTGCGGTCACCAACAAGTACACTAGGCGTGGTGACTATTATTAAAAGCCCCCTTTAAAAGCATAGGTTTTTGTTAAGGGGGGACGTAGGTGTAGCAATGGATCTAAAAGGTCTGGGGGTTGGATGGATTGACGGATGAATGGTATAAAATTTATACTTACATTACGTACTTTACTTTATACCATGAAATTAAATGAAATGGAATGTGTTTATTTTGCATAGGCCTACGGGAGCACTTACAAATCGTCAGTAATAATATTTTCTTAGACTATCGCCGGATCGGAACGCTACCTCAACTGAGATGATTGGGCAAAAAACTCATCGGGTTTGTCTTTTTTGTTTGTATAATATCTTATTTTTTTTAACGATTCGTTTTTACATAGGAATAAACACTATAAATAAATGTGTAGGTAGGGTGGTACGGTGTGCGGTATATACCCTTGGTGCAGCGGAGGAACTCCCGGCGCGAGGGCTGCAGCGCGGGCGGGCGGCGGTAGTGCTGGCGGACCATCTCCGGCACCGCCACGCGCGCGCGCGCGCCCACCGCCACCTTCAACCTGGTGCGACACGCACACTCTTATTATACTATATACCTATACGCGTAGTTGCCGGCTCATCTATATATGAGGCGACTAGTATGGTCCTCGGGAGTAGCAATCTGTGATCGACTTCAGGTAAAATCTGTGTTCTAAATGAAGTTGCTTACAGATTTCCATGGACAGCAGTAACCACTTACCATCAAGTGTACTGTATGTTTGATTGCTACATCAGACTGATTAAATAAAATAATATGCCACTTCTCAGTATGTGTCTGCACTCTCAATGAAAACTTAGTCTTTATCGACCACTAACCCAATATGCCCAACATACACGCTCACAAGCACGAAAGCACACGCACACACTAGCAAAAAACATAACATTCGAACTGAAAATATACCAACTATAGCAGCACCATTACTTAATACGAATTACAAATAAAAACTGACAATTTATTACTGAATTAAAACACCGCTTGTAATAACAAATCAACACATTCCCTACCATAATAAAAAAAACTTATAATAAATCTACAGATCACAATTTGTTATAATTTTATACATCATTTAAAAATGTATATAAAATTCTCACCGAAAAGGCCTGTTCCGTCGAGCGCGGCGAATGAAGTCCATTTTGATGGCGTGCTGATCCACTGGGCCGGTAAACTTGTCCCATAGAGCCGCGCGCTCAGTGGCAGACACTGATTTCACCAGATTGCTATCCTACGAAAACACGGATTCATTTTAGAAGATTTTCCAATTAAGTCTTCATTAACAATGCATCTATGATCCAATTCAGAAAATTAGTTCTAAATGAAACTGGCGACAATTGTCTTGTTCAGTAACTTGCCCGCGTGCATTCAATCGCATTATAAAGATATTCTCTGTCTAATATGTTAAAAAATAACTTACAATATACTGTTCAACATGATTAGGACACATAAATCGCCCTGTCGGCAGCGCAGTCAGAGGTGGATCGAGGCAATCCTGAAAACATTACATAATTTTTAAGTCATATTTGTTATGTCAGAATTTATTAAAGATGATAAATTATATTTTCAATACAGGTCAAATAATTCTCACGCCATAATCCACCATGCTCATTAAGTCACAAGTGGAAGACATAAATCACCCTAGGCATTTCTTTTTTAAATAATTTTCAGGCAGGTCTCCTTACAATACTTTCCTTCTTCGCTAATATAGCATATGATAAACAATTACTAATAAATACATAAGATTTCGAATAGTCAGAAACACGTCACTGAGAATCAAACCTGCAACCGCGCTTAAGTAACTTTCACCGCTGGACATAACATACAAAAACATAAATCCCCTCATATGCATACCTGATGGAAGAGCAGCGGGCAGTAGTCGCACTGCAGCAGCGGCACGGGCTTGCAGCCGCGCGCGCACACGTGGCACGCGCGGGACACGTCCGACGTCACCAGCTTCGCGCTACCCTCTGCCGATATCAACACCAGACTACAATTTTATTCCCTCATTCAATTGAAAGATTTAAACCTTTTACGTTGCACTTATTACTACCCAACTACATCAGATGGATGCAGTCTTCCTGATAGCACGTGGACTCTTCCAACTATTAGTACCTCATATTTTTCATAACATATTACAAGAAGTGCCTCACATTAGTATCTCATTAATGTTACCACTTTCAAGACAGGGCAGCAATGCGAACAACTACCTCCACCGACCAACATTGGTACTACATATCATCCTTAAATGATACTACCTTTTTCAGTTCCAGGAAATATTATGGGAATCTGCATCTCCTTGGGCAGCTCAAACTGCTTAGGATTCATGGCCCTGGCGGCCTTTACCAGCACCTCCATGGGGTTAACTTCCATCTCCTCTGCTTCCTGCTGTTTCTCGCTCTCTTCCTCTCCTTTCGTGTCCTTTTCCTTTTCTTTAACATCTCGTTCCTTCTCCTTTTCTTTAGTATCTTCTTTGGTTTTCTTTCTGAGACTTCTGTAAAAAAGATAATACAGTCTACATTATTATTGTGATGGTTTAATTAAGACTATTATGCTCTTCAAAAGAAACTTCATATTCCTTGATCTAACATAAAAACTAACAAACAGAATACTATATAAACAAAACAAAAATCTATATATTTCCTTTGAAAATTTATACATATAGCTTATACTACACATTCGTGATGCTCTATGTAATATATTTATTTATGTATGAAACCTTTTCTTGTCAATGTCAGACTTGTCGACAGGCGACTGGGCGCGACTGCTCCTGGTGCTGGTTGGTTTCTCTGCATCAGATGCTCGGCACTCCTTGCACAGCCACAGGCCAAATGGGATGTCATTCTCATCCAAGGGTGGATCACTGGAATAAAGAAACAAAATTCAAATGATTTAATAGCAAGAAAATGCATTCATATTGCTTTGTCTATGAATTATAATATTTTTTATTACTTCTTTATCATATTAAAGTTAGGAAAAATAATACTTTGCAAAAATATCCTACGATCATATTTCTTATAACTATAATATCTTTAATCATCAATGATGATTAAAGATTTTGAATCATGCATTACACTCATGATCATAAGTATATGACTATGGGTACAACAGCAAAAATATGTGTCTCAAGAACTCATTCAATAATATATTTATGCTCATGTTTGTACATTTGTATTGTATGTGCATATATGCTAAGTGGGATGGTGGGTGCTGTACCTTGCTTGGTTTAAAATATTTATCTTATACATGTTGGAAGTGGATTGCTGTTTGATATAAATTTTAATCCCTGGAGTAATTGTGTATTGATATCACACATTTTTCGAAGGTCTGGATTTTTAAAATCTAGTTGTTTATTAAATTTTTGTTTTCATTTGAGATAACAGTGAAGGCACAGGTAATATTATTAAATAATAAGTCATCCATTTGCCTACTTATTTGTTGCTAATTGGGATAGCAGCAATCTGTTCCAATTAGTGATATCAAAATTCTATGATAAATCATCTCTTAACATACCCAAGGATATAAGCATTTAAATGTGTGTCTGTTCATGAATTTAAGATACATTTAAAAACAAACGGAAGCAAGTCAAGTATAATAAAAGAAATAAAGTTATAACTAAAATAACCATTACTACTCACTAGCAGCCAAGATGGAAGCTAGCAGGGCAGCGGTCGCAGCAGATTAGGGCACCACCCTCACCGCACGCATCACAGCAATCACGGTTGTGGCCTTTGCCAGGCCTCTTGTAGTATGGGTGCTGTGCTCTCTTTGGCTTGCTACTGCTTGTTTCTTCGTCCGGAGGCTTTAATAGTGCTCGAATATACTGGAAAATAGTATAATCATATTCAATAGAACTAACTAATATATGTCTCTAGTAGTTGTGCGATACTATAGCAATTTTTATTGAAATAACCAGGGCCTTTGTACAGTTTGATTTCTATATTTCATTTTATATTTCCTTTATAGTGTATAGGTATATAAATTAGGCAGTAAGAAAATGTTTAAGAGAAACTTTAACAAAGTACGAAAAATTCAATGTTAATAAACAATAATATTTGTATAAATAATCTTAGCTAATTTACCCTCAAAAAACATAAGGTGAGTTGGGGTAATATCGGAGCTGGGGTTAAATCGGTCAACTGCAATTGTAGCCAAATAAGGTCATCTTTATAAATATAATTGTATAATATACGTACCTATTTTTTATGGCATGGTATGTGAAGTCGCCAATTTTATAAATGTGATAAATTTAGTCCACAATTTAGACTATACGGCTTTACCCCAGCTCAGATGTTACCCCAAAATACCTTACAAAAACAATAACCATTCGATCTTATCAGAAACTATGAAGACACTACGAATGTAGTACGAGTGTAGTACTTAAGGCATAAACATCAGTAAATCGACGTATCAAAAGCAACTTACCGGCATAAGGCCGCCAGACGTGTCGAGGTCGTAACTCACGGACATATTTATTAGAGTCCTATTACGTATCGTAAAAACACCTCAGCCGCCTCTAAATAAGTAGAAATTAATAAGTTATGGAAATAACTCCAAATACTAGAATAAAAATAACAAATTTTCAAAGACGTAAAAATAAAACAATATTAAACTTATTCCCACAAATGGTATACCTTTTCTAATTATAGTTTCTAATTGAACACACACAGAAATACACGATATGTGAAGGAAAAGTGAATTGAACGAAATAAATAAAAATAAATAAATATGACAAATTGACAATTAATCACCAACCACAATATTTTTAAGATGGCCGCATTTATGCCTTTTATGACAGGGGAGGGGCGAGAGGGGTCAGACGACAAACCGTCACAAACTTCACCAAGAGGGCAAGGACGGGCAAAGAAAGATTGCGTTTGCCAATATCAGTGTTCCCAACAATCCCAACCGGTAGCCAGGAGATTATCATATGACAGTCGTAAAATTATCGTATCTGCATCTTATTATCGTACAAGTTCAATAAAACTACGTTACACACACACGACGTTGGTACCTCTAACTTTTGACGACGTTTTTTTTTTTGCTTCGTTAAACTGCGAAAAATTTCACGGTCTTCTCATTTGGCGAGCAAAAAAAGGTCATCTCTGAATGAGTTACGTCTCTTCAAAATATGTTAAGCCCTTTACAGACAATGTAAAATCATCGTACAGTTAAAATGTACTATCGTACTTCGTCTGTTAGTCCATAAAATTATCGTACATGTACGATAATTATCGTACGGTTCCGACACTGGTCAGTATCAGTCTTTTTCAAAGGATTATAATGGCTTTGAATCACGGAACACTACTCCTACCGATGCTTTTGAATTCTCTTGCTTCAGCTGTACATTAGAAATAATACCAAAAAATATATAAATCCAGCTTAAAGAAATATTATGCTACCTGACGTTTTTTATAGTAGGTTCTACATTGCGTATAATTCTTTGATTATTTTATTAACAATAGTACCTATATTGTACTTTTTAATTAGATTATATTTTTTTTAATGTAGAATTAACTTTTTTCTTGAACTACATTATATTATGTGTCCCAAAACGCAATCATTCATGAAGCTTGTTCAAAACATTTTCTATCAAATATAGTAATTGAGATTACTATAAATGAATCTTAAATGAACGCAAATTACATTTTAAGGGAACCCTATTACTAAAACTCTGCCGTCCGTCTATCTGAAATCAGGCTGTATCTCATGAACAGAAATGGCACGATTAGCCAGACAGTTGAAATTTTCACAAATGATGTATTTCTGTTGCCCCTAAAAAACAAATACTAGAAATAGTTCACAATTCACAATAAATAATAAAGGGGCTTTAATGTAACAAACGTGATTTTCTTCCTCTATATTCATAACAGCAGCAGGTAGACGCTTGTAACATTCACAGAATATTTAATTATACATTCTATTTATAAAGAAATAATTAAACCGAAATAAAATAAATATTTAAGAGGGGGCTGCCATACAACTTTTTTTTTTCTGTTTTATATAGATAATGGTACAGAACCCTTCTTGCGTGAGTCCGAATAGCAGGCCGGTTTTTTTATAATTTATGGACTATTACTGTAGCAATATATTGATAAATTCGTGCATTTTCCTTTGTAAATCCAAATTGTATATTCCATTTTATTAACATAGAAAAGTTTCGTAAGGGCATGACACTGATAAGTTTTTTTTTCGTATTATATGTCGTACTACTTTGTGTCGTGTTTCTTCTTGAAGTATCAAAAGTACTAAAAATACAACTCAAAGTTAATTTATACAAACATACTGTACCATTGAAAAAAATATTGTTATAATATGTGAAGACTTTAAATTATAACGTCAATCGATTAATCGAGTCTCCGTAAGAGTGATATCACGTAATCAAATTTATGTGTATCCTATCATGTACTCAAAATAACGACAAAAATCTTCTTCGTCTTCATTTTACAATAAAAAACTATTTTGTTAGTGACCGTAATTAGCCGGAAAACTTTAGCGGGGTATTTTTCGGATTTTTTTAAAAGTTTTACCTACACTGTAGTCATTTATTATTTTTGACTTATTTCATTATAAAATATAGCTATATAAAATAAATCCAAATGGAATGTAAATTATATAAAGCAACACATAAGGGACTTGGCATTGTATAATGTTCTTGAGCGTTGTCATTGAATAGAGAGAACAAAACCGTAGTCTTTTACTATTTAATAAGAAAATAAATCAAAAATATGTTTTTATTGTTTATGTCATATATTTTTTATGTTATATATTTTTATATAAAAAAGTAGCAAACAAGCACGTATTGGAACGCCTTGGAAAAGTATGTCTTCCTTACACATATTTAGCCGGTTCAGCCCTACTACGACCTGCCAAAAATATATGCCGCTATATTTGTTTATTATTTAGCAAAATACCTTCTCATTATTGAAACAAAAAATTTCAAAGGTGCAGACCGTATCCATCAAATTATTTTGTAGCCTACAAAATAATTTGTTGGATACTGTCTGTTATACCGGTCAAAGCTTAGGTACCCCTATTTTGTAAATTTAGCCGCCCCCACTTAAAGTTTAGGTCATTACCTGTAAATAGTGGGCGGTGGGGACTTAAATCTTTGTCCTCTTTTTTATTTAATTATATTAAAAATATTAAAATCAAATCATAGTCTGACTTGGGTTTAAACGTACTGTAGGATAAAAATGTGTTTGATTTGTTGAATTGAAAATATGTTTTATTTATATGATATGTTACGCTTTTATTTCTTCGACTTGAATTTTACAAAAGTGCACAAAGTTCTATAAAGCAAGTAAATCAAGTTTTAAATAAATAAATAATAGCCGTACAGGAAATACTTTGCGTTTTATGCTGGCAATAATGCTTGAACGGAAGCTGCCATTTCTATGACGTCATGGGCGGAGTTTAGTTGAAGATCGAATTCGGATTCGGTTGGCGGGCGCGGCCATCTTGGTGAATTAGTGACCTGGCGATTCGGTTTTAGTTAGTGAAAAATCATTTGTCATCCACAATGTCGGAAAGGGAAGATAATGTGTATAAAGCGAAGCTAGCCGAACAGGCGGAGCGCTATGATGGTGAGTACATATTTTTACTGTATCTTTAGTATTAGGGACATAAAATTCCTCCGTATTTTCGCCGACAGTTGAAAGACGATTTGGTGATGGTCTAAAAATTTTCAACCCGAAATCACATAGTATACCTCTATTCTGACCTTTCTTTGGGAGAAAAATTGTACAATACATTCATTTTGAGCGAATTATTAGCCCAACTGTAAGAAATCAATGGCATTCGTTAGGCTTGGTCAGCGATCGATGCGTCATCCGCCGGTGGGATGCCCTTTACCTTTTTACAGTGACAAAAACGGGGAACGAGCTTAATACCTCGTCCAATGTCTCTCTAAAGCTACAGAGACTAATATTTAATGCCTCGGAAAGCCATCTTTAGTGCTAAAACATGAATAATGTCGGAATCTTTCTGAAAAAATGTGTCCTTTTTCCTGTAACTGGCAAGTAGTCTGTTCAATCGATGTCATTGAGCTCAGTCATGCATAGCGTACCTTGGATAGATCAGTCAGTAGGTGTCTGAATGTTCTAGATATTTAGGATAACTGGGTTTTAGAGATCGGCTAACGGCGGCCGTTTCACCTATTGTTCACTATCTCAAGCGGGCTGCGAATCTGTCTGGATTTATCGCGCATCTTCTGAATCGAGATAAAGCATCTATTGTAAAGGTTATCTGGACTTTCACACACTCTGTACAGTCATTAGCATTGTCACCGAGTCTACGCCCGGTTTTGTCGCTGCATTGACTGGATCAATAATTTCTATGTGAAACCCACTGAATTAGCTCGACTTCACGTTTTTATTTCTGGGGAATACCCATTCAGTATAATCTCATTGAAATAATTATCAATGGATGTAAAATTGGAAAGCCAAATAAAATGTGCCCCTAATTCCAATTTCTGGTATGTTCTCCATTAAGCTGCAGACAAGTATTTAATTTATGTATCAACTAACACTTTCTCAGTGCTTTCACTTTGTTAGTCATGCACTTACTCTGATTCATGCAGACATAAAAAGCCACTGCTAAATATTAGGAGGTCATGATTGCAATTTGTTATTTATGAGCTGAATATGAAATTGGTCGGTATTAAATATTTGGAGGTTTCATATCTGACTGGACTTTTTAAAATTTCTGCATATATTTAAATAATTCTTTCTGTTAAAAAATACGTACTACACAGTTCTTGGTATTACAGGCTTCACATACCTAAGTTTATTGATTTATATATATGTCATGTTCGATGGCCATCACCTGATAAAACTATCAGAAATTGTTCACTGACTATGATGGGAAATCAAGATCATATTGATTTCATTCAATAATTTAAAAATGAAACTTCCAGACAGACTGAAATATTAATATAAAAATATAACAAAAAATTATTACAAATGAACATTTATATTTTAAATTACGACACTAACTGATTTCTACTACTAAATATTTTGCACAGGAATTTCTTAAATAAAAAAGGTTCCTTTAAAGGGGGCAAATGGGGGTGGAAGTTGCATAATTCTCTGCACAAGCAATATGGGATACTGGAAACATAATCTTACTCAGCTTTTGTAACTTGCATAAATTAGCCAAAAAATATTTATTTACCCAGTGTAGTTATATTTTAGAGTGCTGGAGTTGTAAGAAATTAACCAAAATGTACACATTTCTTAAACATTAAAAAAAAAGGAAAAAACATTACACTATGAGTATTAAGATACTGGAGAATCAGCATCACATCACCAGCAGTTTAGTTAAGAAGGTTTAGACTATTCCAGAATAAAAAAAAAATACATTTTGGTGTCACTTTAGAAGCACTGCTGCTCTTGTTGTTGAGTTCTGGTTTGAAGACTGACGCTGAGTTCTGGTTTGAAGAGTGTGGTGCCATTGATTTACTTATATAAGGCATTCCATTTTGACCTCCAATAGCAATGTAATACTGATCTTTGTGGAGTTAATGTCCACATATGGCAGTGGTAACTGAACAAAAAAAAAAATGATTACAGTAAAATGCTAAGGTGATTTCAGTACTTAGTTATAAGGGTTTGCTCTTGGACACTATATTGGCCTAAAATTGCAACAACCCCTTTATATTCTTGTTATCCATAAATAAGACAGAGTTTGCCAAATGGTTGGAAGCAACCCAAAATCGGACCAAGAAAATAAAATAGATACAATTATGTAGTTCTTACACTGAATAATTAAAAATTTTATTATTTTATTTTCACATTTTGTGGATGGTGAAATGTACTTTATATTTTCTCTGCCTGCTCTCAGATAATTAAAAGTCTACAATGGTGTACTATGGTTATAACAGGGCCACAGCATTAAACGGAAGCACCCTTGTGGCCCTAAACATGCAAATGCCATGTCTTTAACCATTGACATTTACATATAACCAGTCGTTAGTAATTATAGTTATTTATCTACATCTTGCATTTATCTTTCCAATTAGTAAAGTCAAGGGACTAAATGAGTAAAAATATTAGATAAAGACAAAATGAAAAAATATAATAGGAGAAACTATTAAATTTCAAAGTTTCATTCAAACTAATTGCTAAAAATATTTATCACATTTACATTTGTGCCATGATCATTAAATCCCGACAATTTTAATTCATGAACTGATGTTATTAAATAAAATTAATAACAAGACATTATATGAGGACTAGTAATTGTGATGATATAACTTTAAAATTATACATCAAATGAGATGTTTAAGCTAAGTTTATTGTTATTGAATTAACAAAAAAACGTTTTTTTTTTTTGCAATTTTGCATATTGTACCAAAACAGTTTAACAATATAGCACATATTGTCATTGCACGATGCAAAACAGTATAAGAAAAACTAGAATGATCATCTAAAAGCATTTGCTGTTATTACATCATTATTTTCCTCATAATAAGCAACGAGAGGTTCCCGTATTCAATCCCCAGCCATGCAGTTCAGATTTTAGGTGCCTGCACTCGTTTTTACATGATTATGCAATACAGATAGAAACATCAAAATCTATATATTCTTAAGCGAAGTAGCTTAATTATGAAAGTGTTGAATTCTTCAAACCTTCAAGGAAAGCTAGATCTTCATTGCTAAGCTCAGCTCTGTTGGAAATGAGTTTATCAATAAGCATAACTTACTCTAGTGTACATAGTCTACATAGTAATACAAAGAAAAAACACAACAAGACACTTGCTCAGTTTCTTGCAGGATCTTCTTGTTGAGGTTGTGTTCTAATCTGATGGTTGTGTAAGAAAAATATCGTAACTGACAATTTTTAAGCGGCCCATAAGCCTATGCAAAATAAAGATATTTTTTATGTTTCACTCATATTAGAATACACTTTGTATTATAGGTCCAACCTCACACAGCACTTATGTGTCTCACACATTTCTAGTGAAATAGCATGTATTGTAGTGTGTAATTGTAGTAGAACCCTCTATGGTTCGACTAAGGAAGTACCACAGCCACACCTATTTCAATTTAAAAGCAGTTGTGTTAAGCTCTGCCGTATTTTATTAATCTGAAGGTTAGGTTCTCTGTAATAAAGGAAACATACTTATCTGAGGTGTTCCAACTTAGTCCTACGGAGTTGCAAAACATGTGTGACAAATCTCAGGTAAGACTGATCATATCCTGGGTTGATTACAGAATTCAGAATAACAGCAAGAGTCACTTAGTATCAGGTGGACTGCATGCTTATGGCAGGTGGTAGAATCAGTGTAGTTTGACTGGGGAGGTATCACCGCCACACCTGTTTCTAGCGTGAAGCAATTCTTGCGTTCCGCTGGGAGGGTGTGGCAGCTGGGTCACTTATATATGAAGCGACCATTCTAGTCCTATTCAGGAATAGCCCTGATCTATATGAGCTTGCTTAGAGATGTCCATGGGTGTCTTAGTAGCCACTTACCATCAGGTGGACTGTGTGCTCATTTGCTATTTCAATCAGATTAAAAAAATGCTTGTTTACTATTTTAATATTTAAAAGAAATCCTTACTCTGGCCAGATCTTTTTACTACTTACTTAAGATAAGTACATTTGATACTTTATCCTTATGTAATGTCCTATGTGTTATACAATAAAAACTACTTGTGGTATAATATTGGACTATGTATATTGGTACAACATTTTAATCCTAAATATTATTAAGTATATATAAAGCTTTTAATTACCTTAATCCTTTATTAGCAATATATTTATCAGCTGTTACAGTTATAATTTGAAATGTAGTTTTTAGGGTTCCGTAGCCAAATGGCAAAATCGGAACCCTTACAGATTCGTCATGTCTGTCTGTCCGTCTGGAAACTATTAAAACTACAGAGTTGAAACTTGGTAGGTAAGTGTATTCTGTTAATGTGTATGGCTCCCATACATGGAACTAAAACTAAAAAAAAAATTTTTCATCTTACATACGCGTGTACCCACACGCGTATGTAAGTTGAAAAAAATTTTTTTTTTTTTGCTTGGCCAATTATTTTTTATTGAGTTCAGGATAAATATTAACTGAAAAATTCACTCGTATTTTCCTTAATCATAGAGAAACAATAAATCTTTAAAGGAAATAAATTAAGAGAGATAAAAGTTTTATTCAAATTTTGTTATTTTGATAAATTAAAATCAAAATATTTTGAACTATTTTTTTTTCACAACTTCACCCCCGTGGGACATGTACCACGGTAAAAAGTATCGTCCGTGTTATAATATTGGTAATATGATCTAAAACATATTAACCTTTGTTTGTTAAGAGCAGTGAGCTATTTTGCCTTATATATGCCTTGTACATATAACATTCGTATTATGAAAGGGAGGTACAAAACTTTCAATAGGAAATGTGCTGCTATTGAACATTTGTCACTGAGGAGGGAGGATTTTATTTTATATATTTGATAGTGATACAACAGTCATTATTTAAAATGGATTGGTTTTACACTCTTACCAAAATATTAGCGATTAATTTGGATTCATAATTTTTGTTCATTTAATAATTATTTATTATCTCCCTCGTACATTGTTATTCCTAAAAGGACGATGTTGGAAGGCTTTATACAAGTGTGCTACATTTCTCACTAGAACACAGCTATCTCTAAAAAATATTAGGCACAACTAGACGTGGCGGTGGTGCCTTCGGAGTCTAACGGCAAAGGGTTCTACCACCTTTTTAACTGCTGTGTCCCCAGCACCTGTAGTAGCAAATGAGCATGCAGTCTACGTGATGGTAAGTGGTCACTGCCGCCCATGGACACCTGTAAGCAACTTCAAATAGAACATGGGTTCTATCTGAAATCAACCACAGATGCGTTGCTACTCCCGAGGACTATGATGGTCGCCTCATTTAAAAGTGTGCCGGCAACCACACCCTTCCATCGAAAAAATGCTTCACGCTAGAAATAAGTGTGGCGGTGGTACTTCCCCGATCGAACTACTCTGGTTCTACCACCTGGACTTGCATATTGCAACCCAGGGACCTAATTACTTACACGTTATTAGGTCCCAGGGAGTTGCAATAAGTCCGCCGAGGATAGAAATGCTGAATCAAATTTACCATTACCTGACGCCACGTAACAAACGCTGAACTAGAGACTTATATTCTCAAGCATGTCGTTTCACATTTGTAGCAAATTTCAAGAAATCTCGGTAAAATTTGCAGCACAATTTCGTGATCTTAGGAGGCCTTGAAGCTTATGGCCTTCGGGTTACCGGTTTTCCATGTATTCCCGGTTCTAACTTACGACCCTAACGCACCCGATAACGATGGTAGGAAAATTGACAACCGGATGTCTCCCTATGTTTCTAGTTTCAGTAGATTCGAGTGACTTGGCGTGTAAGTTCTTATATTTAAATGGACTAATTTCATGCGGGGCCGTCCGCAGGCTATTACGTTATGCCTTGTCACACTACCATATTTTCGTATATTATGTCACGCGATACCTCGACCTACATATGTACTTTCCCAACACGATAATAAGTAATTACAGAATTTCTATCATCAAATACAAGTGTTTTCCCAAACTTATTCCGATTCCCATAATAATTAACAGTATTTTTATGATCGTCAAAACACCTAGCAGACACTTTCTCGTTGAATTAAAAGTGTCGAAGTTCCAAATGAATGTTTCATTAACATAGTATCGTATGTACATGTGCAATATATGTGATGTTATATATATGATATTTGAAAGTTTTGGTGACTTGGCTATAGCCACGCCCATACCATCGGTAAAGCATAGTCGCAGTAATATTTTCTGGTTTTAAATTGTGTCTGCTTCACAGGGATAGCGACGCGTTTTTGGTCGACCTCGATTGAATTTATATCCTGTTTTGAATTATTTACTGAATTCAATGGTAGACATCGTTATTTTTGATTGCGCGAGTTTTTCGATTTTCGCATAACATTTTCAAAAAACAAGCCTATTATTTTAAAATCGAAATTGGTTTAATCCTCAATTTCAACTTACCTAGTAGGTTCAGCCCAGTTCAAGTGGTAAAAAGTGTATGTTACGACCCTCGTGCCACCCCTATTTGTAGCGTGAAGCAGTTCTTTCGTTTCGGTGGAAGGATGTGGTTTCCGGCTAGCTTAAATGGGAGAACCGCCTCAGTACTTGGTGTATCAAGGCATATGTGATTAATATACAGATAGAACTCTTGTTCTATATGAAGTTCGTTATAGGTGTGCATGAGCCGCAGTGACCACTTAACCATCAGGTGAATTATCAGGTGAAAATTTGGGTCGTGCATATATAACATGTTCCGTCATTTGTCGTAGAAATGGTGGAGGCGATGAAGAACGTGGCGTCGCGCAACGTGTCCGACAACGAGCTGACCGTGGAGGAGAGGAACCTGCTGTCGGTCGCGTACAAGAACGTGATCGGCGCGCGCCGCGCCTCCTGGCGGATCATCTCCTCCATCGAACAGAAGGAAGAGACCAAGGTATGTACATGGATCGACAAATCACTGCCACACTTTTTTTGATTCACCACATTTCACTATTGATTATTTCTTCGTCGATGGAGGTACAGGCCTTTGGCCAACCGGTGTTGATTGGTTTCAATCAATAAGGTCTATGACAAAGTTTAACGACGTTTAATGTGCCCTCTAGAGTACAGAGAGCGCATGAAATTTAGCCTCCAGTGATTGAATACTCATCATCTCCTCGACCGAACCCAGCGTTACTTTAAAATATGACGTGCAAATCAAAATCATGGATGTGTGTGGTGTACTTGTCGTAGAAAACCTTGTATTGATATAATACCTTCGTCCTCAACAGTAGCTTCGGTTTAAATTGTCCATTGCACTTGCCATAAAGATTTTATCTTCCCTTAGGGTAGGATTTGGGCTACTAAGCACGCTATTCGTGTTTATCTCTAAAACGAACTCTAAATAGACTTTGGGCATATTAAGAATGAACTATTAGCGCCGCTTGGCCGTTAGCGATTCTTCTGATAAGATAAAACTGCGATACGGCCAGTGACTATCGTTTCGTCTTGTTTGGCCGATTACAGCGGAACAATCTTGACATTTTTGTCAGGTTCAGTGTGTTTCTCGCCGAAAACTTATGGTGGGCGTGTCTTTGTTAAGGTATTTTTTTTTCACAGCGAGCTTTCGTAAATTACTTCGCCGCCACCGAAGCTTTTACAATTTTTAGCTGGAAGTAGCTGTTTAGGAGTTTAAGGTACCTGCGTCCATGTCATTTTGTTTTAAAATATTTAATAGGATTCAAATGAGCACAAATTCATTAATGTTGAAAACGATAACTTATGTGTAATTTTATAAACTGACAGGCATAAAAAATATTTATATATTTACAACTTGTACGCTAACCTCGCCAGGTTGCGAGATCACACACTGGATTTTGTTGTACTGAGCTACCCCTAATAATGCTAAGTGGAAATGCTACATTATACGAATTCGCTAACCTCAAATCATATTAGTTTAGGCTTTCAAACAATTTCAGCTCACATTTTTTCAGTATGCGATTGCGCCAAGGTATATCGTGTCTAGTATCTCTATTTATTCAATTTACGAGACAGACGACTCCGTAGATAAATTTTGTCCGATAGTGGAAAAAACCTGATAACACACTAAACATTGCGACTTTATCTGGAACTGATATTTACGCGCGTATTATCTAATTAGATTAGGATTATTTAATTTTAATTGCTTTTGTAAACTGTAGCTGTGTCTCTCGTTATAATTGTGTGGCTAATTGGGTTACGTAAGATACGGTCGGCATTATTAGTTGTAACATTTGTGGCATTTGCATGGATTTACACAAGTAACTTTTATTTTAGTTCTCATAGTTAATTTCAAAATTATTCACTTTTTGAAGAAACTTTTAATATACATTTTAAAGATGATTTTGCATGGATTTTTATTGGATATACCAAAATGTAGCAGTATTTCAATTGTTAACTATCCGTATCTGTAGGTTTTTGGAAATAGATTTTGACAGGAAAATTCCCGTGTATGAATGCTACGACATTAAGAGTTTTTGACTTTTGACATTCTATTTCTGTTACATCGAAAATACTTTTGTTAACAGGGTTCCTTTTAATTCAAAATCTTTGAGGCGTAGCGTCATAGACCAAGCTGGTCCTGTATTGTTCTAACCAGGCTAAAATAATAATTTCTGTTCTAGTTCTACATGGAAAAGTAATGTTCATGTTACTAAAAATATTATTTTGTCGTCGGCTTGATATTACTATACATATATCTAGGCAGATGAGTAGCACGCTACGAAAGCCCGACAACACTTTGCAGTGTAAAAATATCAATAACTTTTTTGACATCTCATTATCCCAAAATTGATAACGTTCAAACAAGCGTACGTGTCATGAACGAAATGCACCGAATGCGTTTCACTTTATTGGAATTTTATCGGACTTCGGAATCGTTTAATCCGAGTAACGCGAGTGCAAATAGCAATAGTGCCAGTGAGAGTTCTTTATGATGGATGAACGACGACTTTTATAGAAACGGCGACTATTATTTTTTTCCAACTAATAGAAACATCAGATGGTAGAAATAGTTTAGCTTGACCGCGCCGTCGCCGTAACCACACTTATTATTTGTTTGAGCCGTGTTCTGGTTTGATGGATGCGAACGGGGAGAGTTCCCTCGTAATTTCGACGTTATCCTCGTGGCAATACGTTTCATACGTCCTATCTGATCAAATTCGTATATATCACTTGAAGAACTGGATAAACATTTGACATTGTAAAAAAAGTTGAAATATCATTGAGAATTTATGTAGAAAATAAATATATAAAATATACAATACAATTTTTTAACTACACATTACACGTAAAGACTTTTTGTCGTTTGTTCAAGAATTTTTTCGCAATACTAGAAACTCGGAAACGGGAAATTCCGGTTGTCAGCCACAGTCACTGGACTAGACTTCCAAATTATAGCAGTGACTGGGACGGAGTTAAACCTCGCTAGCCTTGGCTTTCGCCTAGCTATCTTAAATATTAAAAAATTGGGTTATTTTTGGTTGTTTCTCGGTGAGTAATGATAATGAAAAATTTATGAATTTGCCTATATGATAGCATATAACGTCATTTTTAATCATCGCTGATAGCAGCGTGTTTCTGATCTCCATTCAATGTATATGTATATATTTTTAATATCTTCAAAACATCTAACTTCGAAATACACTATAACTTCAGAATACCTAAACGGGTACTACTCATAAAGGAAAACTAAATAAATAATGTAATTAACAATAAATAATTCATTTCTCAGAATAGAAGTCGCACATTCACATGGATTTATGCGCCTAGATTAATCAAACATTTTAAAAGGCCTATTAGAAGCTTAAAACGGCTGTAAATTACCCTACAATTAAATGTATGATCGCTTCGGTAATTGGTATGTTGCAATTTGATAAACAGTTAACCGATTTGTCAAATTGAAACGAATGTCAGAATACTTGTCAGTCGTTAAACATTCCCGGATTTTTTTAAAGTGAAATTTGTATAGAAACGTTGTGATTTGAAACTTGACGAAACGAAAATACGTTACGAAAACAAATGTCGGCGCTACAACTAGATGGCGCTGTATGACGAAAATACGTTACGAAAACAAATATTGGCGCTACAACTAGATGGCGCTGTACGCTTTTTTTGAATCACGCTAACAATTTTACTTCGTAGGTTGTATAAGCGTTCGAGTTTGTTATTATGCAAAATAAGATGTCCGAAAATGGACGGCGATAATTACTTAATCGATTACTCTTAATACCATTATGTTCAATTATTAGGGTTCCGTATTTTATTATTATTCAGTTTCACTTCTGCCATATGTGCACATTTATTAATTTTACTAAAAATGTACCAGACGGGTTTAGCAACTCTCACATCTTCCTCCACCTATCCGCATTGGAGCTATGAGTTTATTTTTGAAGTTAACCTCGAAGCAGTAAATGAGAGTGCACTCTACTTTATGGTAAATGGTCACTGCCACCCATGGACTTTTGATATTAACTAAGGTTGACGACAGATACGTCGTTACTGGGACGCCTCGCATGTGTCCCTTACCACTTACCCTTCATACCTGTAAAGCAGCACTTAATACTCGTGTTACAAGGCATAAATAACTGTACGGGTGAAGCCCGCAAAACCTCGACTTTTATTTACAAATAGTATACTCGAAGTCTCTCCCAGTTGTGAGGAAGAATCTGTCCCCAAGTAAGTAGTAGATATAAAAAAGGGCTGCCATCCGTCTATGTCGCTTGACTATCGCCGTTCAGCAATTAACGCTATTCAACGTCTGTCTCACCAGTTTCGATTTATTTGCATTTCATTCGTAACCCCCTTAAATTCCATTACACTTAGTCAAATGTTACGAGCCGGCTGACGCAGATATACCGACTTGTCTGCGTAACTCTTGACTCATATCAGTGCAAATATTGTAGTGGGAGGGAATGTCGTGTCTGCCAAGATAATTCCTCGCATCCGCGCCGTTTTAGTGTGAAGGGCGTGTGAACTGTGGCACATAAGCAGTTCCGACATAGTCCTCTGGGCCTAAGTCGGACCTTGTAGCTTTTAGACTAGAAACAGGTGTTTTAATCTATTTCCCAGGAGCAGCATTATTTCGTTTGCGCCTAGTTTTCGTAAGAGACCGAAATAAGAGATATATAAAGCATGACATCCAAATAAAAACAATTTACATTGACTTTTCTAATGAAATAATAAGCTAGCTGGAGCACTGGTCGTCGACTCGGAGGTCAATTGACACTTAATACTAACAACAAATTTTATCAAATTTCGGTCAGCTGCTTAATTTTACCTTTTGAAGCGCGGATTCCGCTCTATGATTTCTTGTATTTGTTTGTTCGTCATCTAAAACCGCCTTGAATTTCATTATATTTTTACGGATCGCTTGCTTGTACGCCAGATTAAGCGCTACGACCCTATTGTAATGCACAAAAAACTCCAAGACTGCAAATTCGATTATACAATCTAAAACAAGGTACGACTATCTAGATTGATTGGGTAGTTGATTGGCTATCAGCACAAGACTGCTGCCAACTAAATTGAATCGTTGATTGGTTATACCTATTCTATGAGACGCTCAAGACCTTGCCGGT
Organism: Cecropterus toxeus; assembly: GCA_018249875.1. NCBI lineage: Eukaryota > Metazoa > Arthropoda > Insecta > Lepidoptera > Hesperiidae > Cecropterus > Cecropterus toxeus. Next base: position 2,089 of record DWNE01001247.1, on the reverse strand, counting down.
CGGGTCCTTGGGATGCTTAAACGACTAGCAAAGGTGACGAACTTTTTTTATAATAGAAGTAGCAAACGAGCATGCAGTCCATCTGATGGCAAGTGACCACTGCTGCTAATAGACATCGTTATGGATGATCAGTCAAGTAAGATTAGTCTTACCTGAGATTACGCACGACGATTAGGCACGGAGCGTTGCTACTCCTGAGGTCTAAGTTAGCACTCTTCTGGCCAGTATGTGGCCCCCTTATAAAACTTAACTTGTTAGTATAATGTGACATACTAAAGTAAATATGTCGTCATAAAAGTGGTAATGAATAAGAATCAGTTGGCGATACTCCCACGTTCGCCCCTCATTCATGAGATTTGATTGACTAGGTTTTCCGCGAGAAATTATTAATATGGGTGATAAAAATGTATAACCTGTGTCATTTCCTATTAAAACCTATCGTTGCAAACAAAAAATCAAATCAGTTTAGATTATACGTTTCTAAGATATAAATCCATTATTAATAGTGAGTCTTCATATTTTGGTATCCTGGCATTGGTAATTATTTTGAAATAAGAGTATAATTTTATAAATTTCGCCTTAAAGTTAGTTTAGTTGAAACAAATAGTAATCGGAGGTCGTCTGATTATTATCTTTCACATATCTGTTTTCCTATCTAAGCTAAAACTATGTAATAGAGCAGTAGTGATTTCGAAATATAAAAGTAATGTTAATTTAATCTTATATTATATAGGCGAAAGAATGTGAGGATGTATGTGTGTTTGTTATTATTGCACACAAATACTTCGGTAGGATTTTTCTGAAACTTGGCACTCAAGTAGTTTATGACTTGGATTAACAAATAGGATACTTTTTACATTACTTTACATTATCATTACATTACTTTACATTATTTGAGAATCGGGCGGAGTCGCGGGAATTAGCTAGTAATACTATACATGAATCATGACATTTTTCTGTTAGTATTACACATGCCTTAATCCGATAGCACATTTCCTAAAACACCCGACATGAGAAGATATTTGCGTGTGTTTGAAAGAGTCCAAAACTTAAAATGCATTTTTCTCGTCCGCCTCAAAGTGAGTGCAGTCCGTCTGTCTTCACAGTTGAGTGCGTTCGCAATCGACAAACGCGAGATATAACCGCTCTTGAGGCCACTGATTGAAACCTCGGCTATTGTGGGACTATCAGCACAATTTTACAATTGCCACGGGCCGAGTGCAATCAAATTGAACTTGTCAATTGTTGCGCCGATTCACACTTTGTTGTCACGGAGACGCCCCGGTCACGTTGCAATGTGCAATTTGCTTTGCGGCCTATGCGATGCACTGTGAGTGATCCTAATCTGGATGTAGATTGTTATCAGGATGGCGAGAAGTCGTTAAGCTATTAGCTTATTGAATGCCATACTTTGTAGTCCTTGATACCTACTTGGGCACATTAAGGCGTATATTCGTCTGTTGTTACTCATAAACAAAAGCTTAATAGGAACTGGTTTGGAAGCTATTTAGTTATCATGATGTCATGTTACTCTGTAATGTAATAATAGAAAATAGATAATCCAACACATGAACTATATGTGCTGCGTCTAATACTACTAGCTAAAAACATTAGAATGAAATTCGTATTAACATTTTTATTCAACGTTTATCCAAATAGGTACTTGACGGTTACCTGTTTATGCGCTTTACCGAATCGACCTTCTCGTTTACGCTACGCGACATCGTACAATTCATTCTTGCGTTGCCGCCTGACGGTGACTCACACCGATACGTAATCCCTCGGCCAATAATGAGCAAATATTGCGCAAATAACTTGGATAAAAATTGTCGCGCTCGGTGTCACAATTCCTCGTAGTGTGAAGGGGCGACGTGGGTTTGATTGATAACGTCGTTTGTAATCTTTCCAGATACTGCCTTGTGGCTTTTCTAATTAAGCTGCTTAATAGAAAACTAAAAAATCAATAAAAAGCTTGAAATGTATAATATTCAAGTATATGAATGTAAAAAAACACTTAACAAACTGGCTAAAAACCCTTACTTACGAGGAAGTAGAAACTTTAATACAAGTCGCAAATATTTAGTAAATA
>DWNE01001246.1:0-22875 GCA_018249875.1 Cecropterus toxeus | reverse complement strand
TGTGATCATGTTGAATTCATGAATTATTACACTTGTAATAACGGTATTAAAGTGCAGTAAATCTCGATTATAACATTGTCATTCTATATGTTTCTATATACTTCTTTACTACTATTTACTACTACTATCTTTTATAGCTGAAATACCCGTACTTCGCTAAGTGACAAAAAAGGTTTTTAATGAAAGGTGGTAAGGATCTTCCAGATTGAAAATTAAATGTTATCTCGTACATATATTCCATCAGAAGTTCGCCATTTTTAACGTTTTCTTTTTATTTAAAATGGAAATGTGATAGTCAGAAACCAAAAATCTGACGTAACTAAAACAGTCGACATCTTTAAAGAGCGAAAAATACTAAAATCAAAAGTAGCCCATAGACAGACCACTTAAATTCGCTACATCCATGCAAAATTTCATGTAAATCGGACCAGTGAGTGGTTCTTGCGTGATTGAGTAACACATAGACACACACCATTTCATTTTTGCATTTTAGTACATATTAACTAATATATACTAATGTATAACATCTGTACTATCAAATTCACATAAAATAAATATCTTTTTTTTTTCATTTTAAGATAGCCGAATTTCGCGATTTCGTGAAAATTACCCTAATATAAATATCTCTTTCTGAATAACGCTAACGTTTTACTTAGTAACTTGTAGAAGAGCTCGAATGTGGGATATGTGAAATAAGATGTCCAAATATGTGCTGCAGTGATTAAATAATCCGTTTTTGAAAAAGCTTTAGTCTTAAGTTTTATTATTAAGTTTTATTATTAAGCTTTATTATAAAGTTTCACTGCTGCCTTGCGTGAATTGCACACACACTTTTTTGACCTCGATTACGGCAGATCGCCGTCAATCGATTTATGTTTTTCTTTGTTATGAAGAGATCCGTGACCTATTGAAGTGTAGCAAAAACTAATTTTATATTCATCTAAGCGTAAAATATTTATTCCGGTAAATATAAATGGTAAATTATTTAAATACCTATTTTTACTTTTCTTATCACATTGAAGTAACAAACGAACATGCAGTGTATCGAATGGTAAGTAGCTACTGGCGCCCATGGACATCTGTAAGCAACTTAATATAGAACAGGGGTCCTATCTGAAGTCGATCACAGATGCGTTGATATTCCCGAGGACTGAGATGGTCGCCTCATAAATAAGTGAGCCTGCAACCTTTCACCGAAACGCAAAAACAGTTTCCGATAGAAATAGGTGTAATGGTGGTATACCCCGGTTGAACTACACTGCTTCTACCACTTTGGAAAATATAAATATTTTAAATGTTAGTAATCAAATCTCAAAAAATATTTAACCGATAATTCAATACTATCTTAAAAGTGGGCTCTCATTGTTAGTAGATCAGTACAGACCTCTAAATATAGGTATGATGTATAGTTCCACGGATACCCACGCAAGTCAAACTAACATGCGTAGCGGTGACGATATATGACCATACACTTTCTCCGTGCGCGCGCGCATGTCGCTTAGCGGTCATTTGCGGTGTCAACCGCTATTCTCATGCAGAGAAAATATTACATTGTTCTCGTTTAAATATCTATACGTATACATAAACATGTATGTACATATTTTTTTAACAAAGGAATGTGATTTAAAGTTGGTAAAGATATTAAATAACTGATAGGTATATGATCCTATTTATTATGCATAAATAAGATTAAGCTTATCAGCCGCTGCGACAACGGAGCTATAGATACAATCGTGTCCTTAAGATAATTTTTAATTTACCATTTTAAACCTACCTGACCCGGGTTTGAACCCGGTGCCCTCTACGTGATCGATCTGTATTATACGTCAAAAGAATCGATATGTTTTCTAAGACATTAAATGTTATATTATGTTATATGAGCGAAATAAAATAAAATAAATCTTAAACCAATCTTAATCTTCTTAAGTTATGCTTTTGCTTCAAACAATTATTCCTATGTAAAAATCAAAATGTAATAAGAACATAATTCACAAATCATAAAAAGCAACACTTCTTATAATAATTATATTTGTTATTACTAAAGCAACTAATTGTTTATTTATCTTCGTCCGCCCGCACTTATCTTACATTGCCTAACGAATTCGGCCTACGGAAACTTAGTATGGGTAATCCTACGGAATTTACGCACTTCGAGTATTCTATACCCATTTGACGAGAGTGCGAATCGTCAGCCAAATGAGACTGAATCACTATCAAATAACATTAAGATTTCTAAAGACTGACAAGGAATTAGATATGATGTTGCATCAGCGTTGACAGATTCAATTCCCCGATGGCGTAACGTTACGTCGGTCTGCGGCGGCGCTGAGGTGAGCCCTTCTTGCACAATGCTACAGGAAATATATTATTCAAATGCATTCAAATATGTCGGAAGTACTAGAATGGGTCGAGATCTTTCACTACAATAATATTGTCAGTTTTCCATATCAATGAAAAATGTTAATACCGAAATCGTAAGTTCTGATAGTCCATTGGTGTGTATTTTGATCCTTCGTGTTTGGGATTTAGGGCTTACCTCTATTTTTAACGGTGGTAAAACTCTTCGTGGTTCGAGTTCGAAAGTACCACCGCCACACTAATGTCTACCTAATATGTTTTGCATTGCTCTATTCTGGTCTGTAGGGTGTAGCAAGGGAGATTTACTTATTAGGCGTTCCAACTTAACCCTCACGGGTAACAATGTCTCTCTCCAACCTCAGAAAGAATTACCAAGCCTAAGAGTTTCAAGAGATTCAAAGTGATTGTTTATTCGAATACCAACGGTATTGGAATAAACAATCACTTTGAATGACGAAGAAAAACGTAATTAGATGAGAGCTAGATACCTAGTCTATGTCCTGAAATTCATACTTCTTGACTTGATGATGGATGCCACTTCCTGGCTCTTTCCCGGTGAACATTAGCGCTTACCTTATCTTTTAGTGGTTACGATGGCATGCGACTACACATCCCACCGTCCTTCCCGGGGTCGCTTGGTTGGACATTTCAAGTTCTCAGTGTTGCAGCCCGCAATCCCAGACAGCCTGTTTTAGTTGCTTGTTACAAGTGGGAGGGAGTACCGTAGCACAGCGTAACCTGTTGTTACTTAACATCGGTGGTAGGCATTGATTGTGTTCTGATTTAAACGGTGTTTTAAGAAAGACACTTATCCCAGTCGTTCCAACTTAATCTCTACGTTACCAAATCATCCCTGGTCGAGCTTACTCATATACTATCTGGGATATATGATGCTGATTTTTAGATGTTTATAGGTTGTAAATGTCACTACCGTCAGGAAAACTGCAAGCTCGGTTATTACTTCTATAATATAAAAGATAAAGTAAATAGAATAAGCTAAAGCTAAAGAAAGTTAAAGAGCGATATGAAAGAATGTCGGACACTTATCTCATTGTCATAGTACGTGCAATTACAACCATTACTGGATGACGAACGATGAACCGGTGCGTGCAGGAGATCACGAAGACAAATTGTTACGAATATAAAGAAGATATCGAGATGAAATCCGATCATTGCTGAAATATTCTAAAAACTCGATTTCGCACGGAACCAGTACGCTACGACCGTACACCTATTTCTAACCTCAAGTAAACGTTAGAAATAGACGTTTCGTTTTAAGGGAATGGATCTTATTCGTCAGAAGGCAACGCTAATGGACTTTAGGTAGAAGTTTGGTCCATGGAGTTGTTGACAGATATCTATGGACGGCAGTAACTATTTACCATCAGGTGGACCGCGTGCTCGTTTGCTACATTGGAAAAAAACATTTTGATATCATTAGACATGTTACATTAGTCATAAAAATCTATTTTGATTAGAAAAAGACGATGATAGATGACCCCAGACCAGACTAATGTTACGGAATCACGCTATCGAATTATTTTACAATGTTTCATGTAACGGATTAGAGGAAATAGTCAATTATTATAATAAATTTTATTTCCTCTAAATAAATAGTGATAGCAGCCATTAACATTGTTCAGTAGTTCTTTGTACGTGTTGATTTATTCTTCATTGATCAATCTACTTAAATACATATCGTGTCAGAAACTCACTGTTATCAAATCTTCATCTAATGTCAGAAATACTCTGGAGTCAAAACAAAAAGGATTTTGGCACCTTTGAGCCATTTTTTTTTTATTTTTTTTTATAGGCGGTAGATCTCATAGGGAGGGGGACGGTAAGGCCCTGTTCCTCTTAGGCTCAAACGAAAAAAAGCTGTTCAAACTTCAAATTATGAACTTCATTTATGTCGGAATTCCTCTAAACGTAGCGTTAAAAAGGTGATGATCGATCTTTTTCTCGCTTATCACCACTGATGGACTTCCTCTTAACAAAGTGACAGCTATACCTACTTATGATATTTCGCCAAATACGCTATTTCCTATAGCCGATAGCTTAACTTTTGAAAATTTTCTTTCGACATCATTTCAATTTAGCCAATTAGTTTTCCAGACACTAAAGGATGTGTTAGTAAGAGTTGTACATAACGAGTATCGAAAGTGGACTTTCAACGTTTTGTGGAAACCTTACGACTATTCTGATTCGACACGCGTCTTTGTTTACGATAGAGAAAACAGACAAACATGATTCATTTTGTATATGATGACGAAGATGAAAGCCTCCGCATGTTGAAAGCTTTTGTCCGAAATTTCTAGGACAGTAAATACTTTTGGTATAGGAGCAGTGATAGCCTAATGGTTGAAACTCGGCCTCTTAATCGAGGATCTGGGGTTCGAATCCCAGGCACGCACCACTGATTTTCCAAAAATTATTATTATTTAGTATTAGAATTTAAATATCACTGCTTTACGGTGAAGGAAAACATCGTCAGGAAACCTGCACATCTAAGAGTTCTCATAAAAAAAAGAGTTCTCAAAGGTGTGTGAAGTCTACCAATTCGCACTTGGCCAGCGCCGTGGACTATGGCCTACAACTCTCTCACTCTGAGAGAAGACCTGTGCCCAGCAGTGGGACAATAATGGGTTGACAAGAAGAAATATTTTTAGTAATATTTAAGAAACTGTGACGTTATAAAAATATTTTTATTCGTTAGACAAAAATGGCTTTTAAAAGACAATGTTATAATTTTATTCGATTCTTGAATCAATGTTAAATAAAACCTTGTTGTTCTATAATACCCAAAAATTGTTTCAAAATTTGAACAAGTGAAATCTACTTAACTAGCATTTAGGAATTATATTTACAAGTTTTATTTTTAACTTTATCCATTTTTTGGGACACTATAGACATTAAACTTAAAAATTAAAAGTAATGAATTAAAATTAATTCATTAAAAATTAAACGCAGTCTAAACAAATGGGAATTACCAATTGAGAAAATTATATACACATTTTTTTCACATTTTCGTTACATAAAATACGCAATGATAACCTAATTTTCCAAATTGAAAAATTGAACGCGAAACACGCATCAAACGTCTTCAACTTACGCAATGCCATCCCAATACTCGTTTATTAACCGACTTCTTTTACGGTAACTTTCGGCACCGTGTGACCTTTAGTGACGTTTCAAACGAAACCAAGAGCGGCTGGAACCGGCTCGATGTGAAAGTAATGTTCAAATCGAGCGGTTTGGTGATCGCCGTATAAGCGGATACATCCTGTTAGGGATGTGAAAAAATAATCGATTATTTTTTTTGAGAATAATCGATTTGTTGACCATAAATAATAGATTTTACATTAATCGTTTTTTTTTTATTTCACGCCATACTTAAGATTTTTTTAGCCGCAGCTTTGAATTACTAGATTAGTTATTTCATAGTTTAACTTATTTTCGATATTTTAACAGCAGGTCTATAACAGAAGTACGTGCAAAGCCATCTAGTCTGCCGTTTATTAGGCATAAACATACTACATATTAATTTTATAAAACTCGGTCGGTAAAACAGTGCAGTCATTAGATATTTTGAATAGAAGGTGGTTTTAACAATTCCTTTCCTCGTTGTTCTTCAAACTTGGTTTTTAATAAAATTTACAATATAAGCCGTTGATTAAATGTGCGAGTAAGTTGGCAAAACATTATTTGTGGTTTTGACTAAGAAATGTCAACGAATTGACCAAAAACTATAAAAAAAAGTTTTTTTTTTAATCGATTATTATTTTTTAAAAACATCTATTTTTCGAAAATCGATTGTTTGATTGAAAAAGAAAATCGATTAATATAAAAACCATTTTTCTCCAGCCAAGTCACATCACTACATCCCGTACACAAACTAAATGAATACCGGTTATGAGTTACGCTAAGTATATGAACTTACATACTTGTCGCATCACTTGGGATGGTTAGATCATTACTTTTTCACTATTGACATTATGTAAAGCTTGTTAATCCTAAATTATAGTCATTTATTTATGCAGAAGTAGGTACTAAGAATAGAAAGCTGAAAATCTTATGTGCCTATATGTTTAATTATCTAAAAAACACTGCATGGATTTTCAGATAAATGCTTTTAATCTATTGAGAAATCAAAATTTTCTAACAAGTTGGTACTGTACTCTAAACTCACCCTTACTCAATAAATCTTACAATGTCCAAAACGCAGTTTCTAAGATTAATTTCCTGTAATAGAAAATTGTGTAAAAAATATGTAAGCAAACGATAGCAAATCCATACAGCGTTCAGTAGCCACATCTGCGCACGCGCAAGAATGCACTTTCGTGTTACTGATGCGTCACGAATAGACGAATCTTCCCCACGATATGTGTGAAAATAACGATATTACACGGAATCAGCTGAATACTCTACAATATCTTAATAAACTGGCTCTATACAAAAAAAGCATAAAACGGTGGTAGATAAATTTAACATTTCACTTCAACTATTACTCACTTCACTTCACTTCAAATATTAAGATGTCTACGGAATGGTAAAATGGCAAAATGTATATTTTGTAATCATAAAATGCATCTCAATTCGATGACAATAACGCTATGACGCGATGCAGTTGCCGAGTTTGAGCCTGGCTACACGGATATCTAAATGTTTAATTTAGATTTTATATTCTGGGTGCTTTTGTATACGACTTTGTACCTGTCCATAGGACCCACAACAATGTTATTTTAAGAAGACTTTACGGCTTTGGTTGCATATTAATTTCTAGTAGACAAAAAATGCCTGTATATTTTAACTAACCGAAATGTTTTCTTTCATTTCAGATAGAAAATGACTTCGACAGAAGTAGACAACCGTCTTTGGGACATCAGGGCTTCAACGAGCATCAAACTAGATTTGGACTAAGCTCACCTATCCAGACCTTCCCGCAACAGACTTCTCTCCTCAGCAGCCCATCCCCAAACCTCCAGTTCCAACAACCGGCCAACAACTTCCAGTTTCAACAGCAACAACAACAACCTTATGTTCCGCAGCTCAGTAACATTATCCCCAGTCAAAGTCTTCAACCCAATTTGCCTCTACCCAACAACAATGCCCAATTCCAGTTTAACCAAGCTGCAAATGTCAACCCGTCATTAAACAATTACCAACAAAACTTAAGACCACTTACTCAACAAAATCAAAATATACTCCAGCAGCCGATACCAACGCTGCCAACTTTCCAAAGCAATGGACTCCCTGTTCCTCAGAACCCGCCCCCATTTAATCAGAATCCCAATATTCATGGCACAGTTAATATCGGCCAGCAGAGACCAACGCAAGCAGCTTTCCTCCCTACTCTTTCCCAGAATCAACAGACCTTTAATCAACCTAACCCTATAACAATACAAGCCGCACCAAATTTGGCTCCTCAAAATATAAATCTTGACAACGCACAGATCCCCTTCCAGTCAAATCTAGGTCAATTTTCCAATGGTCAAACAGCACAAATCCAAAACTTCTTTGAGCAACAATCACAAGAAAACTTAGAAAAACTAAAAGAGTTACAAGAAAGACAAAGAATTATTCAAAAGCATCAAGAATTTGTCCATAAGCAACAACAAAAACAGCAAGAAAAAGTTGAGAAGCTGCACGAAGAATTTTTAAGCAAACAGGCCACGAAAGCTGTTCCTACTTATCCGACGACAGAAAGTTATGAGAGCTTGTATAGTAGGACCCAGGATAAACGCAGGCCTATTCTCCCACATGAAACGGATTTGTTCAGAAAAGCTGTTGAAATGTACGAGAAAGATCATCCTACTACTACTACCTCTACAACAACAACTACAACGACCACGGTTCGCCCCCAAACCCCTCGCTACAGAACTAGAGCGACACCAAAACCAAGGAGTCCTCCGCAAGATAGGAATAAGCAAAAACTGTATAACGAGATAAAAAATCTACTCGAAGAGAGTGAAACCAAGGGATTTGATGATAACCTAAGAGCGAAAAGTGTTGCACTTTTGCAAAAACCAGACATTTTAAAACAATTGAAAGTAGCGTTGGCGGAGAACCCAGAAGACTTTAACGAGAAGAACTATTCATCTCGAGAAATATCGCTAAATGGACAAAAATTCGAGGTGATACGAACGACAAACCCTAATTTAATACCTAAGGGGGCAATATCTACGGATCAAAATTTTGCTCAAATTTTATCAGGCGCACAAGAGAATCAAAAAGAAAGCCGAATCTCTTTTGAAGACTTGACCAAAGGTGTTTTACCACCAGGCGCTAACTTTGAACTTATTAAACAGAGCGACAACGGTAAGCTCGAAGAAGTCAAAGTTCCCAATGCACTTCAAAATAAAAAGAAACTAACATTTGTTTTTCTTGAAGAGCAAGACGATGGATCTTATAAAGTTAAAGGTGTTAAAGCGAACGGCCAACAAACAGAAGAAGGGCCTGAAGTTGAAAACATTTTGAATAAGATAAAGAAAGGCGAGATTCAGTTGCCAGGTCCCACGAAAATATCTAACAGCATATACAGTTCGACTACCGCTAGCCCGTCGACTGAGGCGACAGATTATATCGCGGAATCATCTCATCATCCATCCAGTTACTCTAGCTATGTAACAACGTCTAACTATGGAACTTCTGGACTCACTAACCCGGCGATACAAACGACGCCACTACCAGTTTTCCGTAATCCAGTCGTTCAAGCCACAAGAACAACGCAACCACAGACGCAAACTTTTGCTCCATCTACTCAAGTAACTACTACAGAGAGGTACGTTGCCAAGTCGACAACACCTACTTACATTATAAATAGAGGGAACAACAACCAGTCGCCAAGAAGTCCCTACCCTAGCTCAACAGTTGTGAATACAACACCGTCATATAGACCGACTCCCGAAGACCTAGTTGTAATTGGATCAAGTACGATTCCGCCTAGTTTTGATACATCGAACGTGCATTTAGTCTCGCCTCGGCCAACAAACCCTGGATTAGTTGATATTTTAAAAGAGAACGGCCTATTTGCTACCGCCAAATACTTGAAGCAATCCGGATTGGATTCGATTTTGAATGAAACAGGACCATATACGATATTCGCACCAACCGATAAGGCGTTCAGGACATTACTGGTGCAGCTAGGAGGGCCTGATAGAGCAGAAGAGAAATTCCGTGATAATCCCCGTTTACTTAGTGGTGTAAGTATTATTTTATATATATACTTATGTATTGTTACTTGCAAACGAGCATGCAGTCCATCTGATGATATGTGGTCACTCCCTAATCTATAAGCAACTTCATATAGAACAAGGGTTTCATCCGAAGTTAATAACAAGTAATTTGCTACTCTCAAAGCCTAAGTTAGTCGTCTCATATAAAAGTGAGCCGGCAATCACACACGTAGAAACGCAAGAACTGCTTCACGCTAGATATATGTAGGTGAAGTGATGGTACCTCCTCGTCGAACCATACTGGTTCTACCACCGAAGTATTTTACAAATTGTAGTAATAAATTTAAAGTATCCTTAAAGTAATAATAATTAAATTGATCAAATTTCAGCTCCTTCTTCATCACGTGATCCCTGGCGCCTTTGATATCGGCTCTCTCCAGGATGAGATGACAGGAGTGTCTCTCGCTGGCACTCAGCTTAGAGTAAACCAGTATGATATGCACGACGTGGAGTGGAATGAGGTGCGAGTGACCACCATCAACGGCGCTCGTGTTATTGAAGACAAGAAGGATATACATGTGCCACAGGTAACTGTTTATTGCCTTGACTATCAAGGATGTACTAACATAAATTTTGTACTATTAGTAATATATCGTTTTGAAATAGTAACTAAATAAGAACAAAGGTCATTTCGGGTTAAATTTATTGATGCATTTCTTCTTTCCAGGGTATAGCCCATGCAGTAGACCGGGTGATGTTCCCGCTGCCCGTCGGTGACTTGGTCCAAACATTACAAGCGGATCGAGACAGGCGTTTCACCACTTTTCTTAAAGCTGTATATGCTAGCGGTTTCGCAGAAACTTTAGCAGGTTTGTTACTTGCCCTTTGTACAGTCTATGTAGTAATACATCATGAGTGAATTACCAAGAATAATTACCAAACTACTTTCCTTTTTGGTTATACAAAAACATCGCTTAGACTTAGTAAAGTAAATAATAAAATTATGTAAATACACTTATTCAGTTTTTACTGCAGGTCATGTAAGGCTGTAAGATTTGAATCCTTATAATGCCTCAAGTCTTTTATAAGTAAATTTTTTATAAGTTTTTTTTGCATAGACTCAGGGAGGGTTTAGGGAGTTTATTTGCCTAGTTGCTTTTAAACTAAAACGAGGAATGTTTTTTTTTTTTAATTTAAAGGCATAAATTCAATGATATCTTCAGAAATATCGCAACTTCTCATTTCTTATGTCACCGAGAGGAATATTTACGCCATAGTACTCTGGATGAGAATTAACATTCAGTAAGTGAACGTCAAGTAACCGTTTCGGTAACAACAACTGATCAGGGCATCTAACAAACATGCGAACGGAGAACCAAATTAAGCATAAACACTTGGTTCCCAGAGAGCAAAACCTACACAGTGTTCGCACCAACGGACGCGGCGTTCGCGCGGCTGGCGGCGAGCGAGCGCGGCGCGCTGAGCGAGCGGGCCGCCGCGCGCGCGCTCGTGGCGCGCCACGTGCTGCCCGGCACGCTCTACTCCGCCGGCATGCGCTACTACCAGCTGCGGAACTCCATGGAGGACGCCAAGCCGCTCACGCTGCAGAAGAACGCTGGTGAGATATACATTTTTAACGAGAACTTGCAATAGTAATCTTGCTCGTTAGCTGTTAGTGATGTGCTGCAAAAATGAAGTCTTTATGTTTTAAGAGATTGAAATAGCAAACGAACTAGGAGTTCTGCTTCTGGTAAGTATCGAGCTTAACATGAGCATTTTCATCCAACTTCATGTAAAGAAGAAGTTCAGCCTTAATCAAAAAACAGACTCGTTGTCACTGTTTAAAACTAGGGTGGTTACCTCCTCCGTAAGTTAGTCGGCTTTCAGTGAAACCCAAGTACTGTTTCACGCTAGAACTAGGTGTGGCAGTGGTACCGAACTTCAAGTGGTTTGTATTCCACAATATTCCGATATCCTACTACTAGCTTATTCACGAGATTCCGCCTGCGTACAGTACAGATGATCGTATGATAATCCAGGTCAACTTTCATTCAAATCCAATCAATAGGTATATTTTGCATGAAAGAGTAACAAACATCCATTCATCCTCACAAGCTTTCACCTTTATAATATAAGTCAAATTATATTTTTACTACTAAATGTTTCAAGTTACATTTATTTTATTTACACATTTATTTTTATTTTATTTCTATACGTTTCAAGTAGCGATAACTTCACTTAAAGAAATCTGTATCTTCCTCATATTCCCAGGTCGTATCAAAGTGAACAACGCGCAAGTGGTGACGCACAACATCCCCGCGACGAACGGGGTCATCCACGCCGTCGACACGCTCCTGTAACGCATTTACCCGCCATTAGCTTCAGTGAAGCTTACATTCGCAGACGACAGACTGCACCGGTCATAACCCATCACTAGCTCATTAGCTCTATATAAAATATGGATATTATTAGTTCCACGTCCTAACACAAAAATACTCATATCAAGTGACAGTGAAATATTAGTATGCATAAATTATGTATAAATATTATAATTGCCGTGTCATAATTTGTCTCAGTATTCGGCTTTAGACAAACTGCTCATTTATTACAAGTGCCTGTAACTAGTACTAGTATGTATGTAGTATGCTGACACAAGAAAAGTTATCATACCAAGCATTTTTATATAATGCGATTATATCAATCTTTATAAATGGTATATTATTCTGGGTGATATTAAGTCTCTTTTTTCACTATTAGGCTTCATGCTGAAGTATTTTTCATTTAATTAACTTATTCAAGGCTGTCGTCTGCGGTTTTCGTTGGATCTGTCATTCCACTTATAATGCTATATTTAAAGGCTCCGAACGGCTCTCGACCGCTAATTATCGAATAGTTATTTTAAGACTGTAAATACATATAGATTAAGCTAATAATTTATACAGATTTTGTAAATAAATTTTTACTTGAACAACTTTGTTTTAATAAAACAACCTGAATTGTTCTCTTTTTTATTAAAAACACACAAACACTCACTTAATTTAAGTACATTTTGTGACGGATTCAAATATCATGCAAATTCACAAACGGATTTATTTAAAGTCAAATACATTCCGCCCTTTATTCATACAAACAAATTAATACTAAAAAGCAGGAAACTTAATGCAATCTCATTTTTGTGTTCTATTCAGAATTATATATCGCTATTTGGATTTAACAATAAAGAGCCGAGATGAATTTAAAAATGCTGGAAAAAATCCCTTTTTATTGAAAATAATCCAAATTTTATCTTCATCCATTAAAAATATTAATGACTATGAGTTTTAGGTACATAATAATAAGCCCATTTGTATATAAAAATGTATCTTTAACTGAAAATTGATAAATGTCAATTGTGCGTTTATTCTTGCAAGACATATGTATGTACGCGGTCGATATCATAAGTTGATTGCATTGAAGTCCAGCCATACAAAAAAGGTTGAACATGATAATAAGACAATTTCGGGACTTATTCCAGTTGGACCCGACATAACTGAGGTGATGTACCATTATTTGGACAGTACAATTATTTGGACTTAAATGCTATTCGCCATTATATGCCATTAGAGTTCTTAATTATTAAACTATTGTTTTTGTAATCACATGAGATTACATTAATATCAGAACTGAACAGAACTATAAGTCAATAAGTTCAATTTGTCATGAAATACATTCAAATAACTAAATTATTTACGGAATTTTAAGTCAAATTAACATGAGATGTCTATAAAAAATAATAAAACATTCCATACAAAAGATAAAGTGAAATTCATAATTATTTCATAATTTAAATGAAATAGCTGTCCTGATATACCAAAATTGGTCAAAACAATATGATCTTGAGAAAATGTACCGCAGTAAATATATTCTATTAATTAAATTTCGCCATACAGCATCACTAATGCTAAATGTAACATAAATCGGTATTGAATAGGTAAAAAAAAGTATTTAGCAGAGGAGAATTACTCGTTAAGATGTACTGATGTTCAGTACCGCACTCTGGGCCATATGATTTGATCTATACCCTCACAGACACGAACAAAATTTCGTTTGTAAAATTTTACGTTATTGGCAAGTGAAAATATAGAAATAATTACTAATATAATATAGAAATAATTACTTTTCAAAGTAATTATTTCTATATTATATTATATAGTACAAGAAAATATTGTGTATTACACTTCAGAACTCTACAGGTCCTAAGACAACAAATACTAAAAAAAGATCTAAATTTGGAAGTGTGCAGTGTTCATTGTTAGAATATGGAATTTAAACAAAGTACTGTAAAATACTTTTAAGTCTTCAATTATTACAATGTCTTTTTCGAATACTTCATACCATTGGATAGTTTTAAACATATCTTCAGAATTTAAAGATGTAAATGTTAAGCTTTTGAATACTATGCAAATGAGCATCTAAATTAATAATGATAGAACATAATGAGCAGTTTAATAATTTTATAATATATAACAATATTAATAAATTAATATCCAATGTTTGGCATACCAGGACAGGACCTCAAAATCATGACCGGAAGTTCAATTTTGCAAGCATCAACTTAAGTTTTGCTATTTCATCGTCTTTTGCTGCTAATTCCTCCTTCAAGGATCTGATCGTATCGTCTTTGTTTTCTGCTAGGTTCTTTAGTTCTTCTAAAAGTTGGTTGGTATCTAGTCTCTTTGCTGGCCGTCTCTGCACGAGTTTGCCAATTATATGAGCTATTTTTGGATAGTTGGCAGTGAGATGAGCTGGGATTTGCCCCTTACGTAAGTCGGTGATAGTTTTCACTCTCTCCATGTCTGTGCTGAAAGGTTCTACCATTTCTAGAAGGATGATGCCGAGGGAGTACATGTCGCTCTGGAATAGAAGAAAGACCTACGATTAAACAAATTCACTGAAGGGTAATAATTACTGGTTTTACTAGTATGTTGAAGTAACATGTGGATAAGCACCGTTGTTACGTTACTAGCTGTGCCCTGCGGTTTCATTCGCCACTACATATAAAAAAAAACAAACATGGCGTGATGCTATATAGCCTATAGGCTTCCTCGATAAATAGACTATTCAACACCACAATATTTTTTCAATTTGAACCAGTAGTTCCTGAGATTATCGCGTTCAACCAAACTCTTCAGCTTTATAATATTAGTATGGATGAATCATAAATGGTATTATTAGTCTTCCTGAATTTGGCATTTGAGGATTCCTCCACCAGGCATCCTGAAGGATACTTCAAAATTACTTTAACATTACACATGTTGATTGTTTTCAAATATGTATTTCAAAATTCATAATTGATGATTTCGAAAAAGTATGCAATCATTTGCTACTCAATGATAACAAACAGAATAAAGAGCTTATTGTGGTTTAAAGTTGCGTATGATATCTATCATATATGATGATATGATATCAGTTACTAATTAAACTCCCAAGGGAGAGTGATTTATCAAACGCGTAAATTGATGAACAAAATCTTTAATTTCCATTGGTTGTCTAGAATGTTTTTGCCAATCCCTAAAATGTCACAATACTTTTTTCATTCATTTTTAACCTATTCGAAAAAGGAGTCAGAAATGTGCGGCTATGTAATCCACATAAATAATTACCTTTGGATTACACTGTCCTTCCAACTGTTCAGGTGCTGCATATAAATGTGTTCCAAGAGCCAGTCCACTATGAGATTGCTGTAATGGACAAGCGAGACCGAAGTCCCCTAGCTGCACTAACAGCCCATTTTCACCTCGCCCCACAAACACGTTACTCGGCTTCACATCATGATGGATGACTCCTTTTGAATGGATATAATGAAGACCTCGCACCAACTGGGTGAACATATCCACAACCACCTCGATGCTGGTTCCCGCAACTGGGTATGTATCAGGCGTGTAGGGAGGCTCCAGGCAAGCGGAGTCGCTCGAATCAGAGTGATGGAGAGTCAGCTCTTCGGAACCTTTGCGTGATAGAATCATGTGGTTGTTCCTCTCGTCAAGCCATTGTTTCAAGGTCTGCTGGCAGAACGTCATCTGGATATACAAAGTAGCCCATTTCAGATTGACGCGGGAGCAGTTCTCGAAAGTGTTAGAGGTTAATATTTTGCAGACAGCATTGTGTTCCTCTGCAGTGTATGATTCTTCACCTTCATCTGAATCACTCTCTTCCGAGTTCACTGAATTGTCAAAATTATCAAAACTACTGGAATTTTTGAAAGATATCTCAAAGTCAGAGTTGCTATTGTTTATTGTCAATTCTTTGGAGTTGTATGTCTTGAATGACTTCATAATGTTGGGATAAACAGACGAAACACGGTTTGTGCCAATTGAGAAGTCTTCATAATCTGTTTCCATTTGGAATCTGTGTTTCTTTTTCTTCAATTTTGATTCGATCATCGGTTCTAGCCAGGCCGCCTTATAGTTCACTATATTTGGATGGTTCAGACTGGCTATGGTTTTTACTTCAGCCAAGTGCGTCATCACAGAGTTAACGTCCGAAGATTTGATGAATACTTTTTTGACTGCATACTCCACACCGTCCAGCCTGTGTCTAGCTTTGAAGACGCTGCCGAAACCACCACTTGCGATTAAAAACAGCTCCTCGAATTCCTTGTGGTACCGTGACCATTCCAACCCTGAGGGCTGAACGATTGGCCAGGTTGCTGGTAGGGAGATAGGTATTTCGGAGCCACTAGCGACTTGCACCAACTGGTACAAAGCTCTCTGGTACTGGCTCCTCATTACCTCAAACTCGCCCATAGCATATGAATCGTCAATCAAGTTCATGCTGTGCAGTTTCTCACAGATGGTGTTGTAGAGCTGATTGGCCCGAGACACGTCCTTTTCGAGTAGGGAACATAGCTGCTTGACCAGGGACTGGACGAGCAAGCTGATGGGGGTGGTTGCAGGGGAACTGACAACATCAACTTGTTGCATGCTTTGATGTAGGAAGGATTCATGATGGCTGTTGCGTGCTACACCTGAAATTGTAAAAAATACACTTGTTACACAAGACTGTTAGGAAATACTCCAAGAAAGACAATCATTCATTACTCCACTCCACAAAACACCACATTTTGTCACATAACAGATAGGAGCAGTGGTTATGTGGCTTTGTTCTGGTTAGAAAAAAAAAATCAATTAAAGTATATTTATGTCACAGCATTCTTTTTAGGGTTCTGTACCTAGAGCGTAAAAAAGGGACTTCGTCTTCCGTCTGTCTGTCACCAGAGTGTATCCAATGAACCGTTATAGCTATTTATTTAAAAATTTTACAGATGATGTATTCCTAAAAACAGAATAAAATTTATATTTAATGAGGTTCCCATACAACAAACGTGATTTTATTCCCGTTTTTTACCATCTACCATCTTAAATTCAATGCAGTATTCAAAAAAATTGCAGATGTAGGTTAGATATTATTGTTTATGTACTGGACTTTGCGTCCAATCAACATTATAGTTCATGTGTGTAGTTTATGGATAATATAAGGTATAGAATAGAAAGATTCACCAATTTTTTCATTCCTCATTATTTAATTATATATGTACAACCTATTCCTTTGTTGATTACAAAAGTTACAAAAGTCCTTACATAAATTGAAACCATTTACATGTTTTTTTTATATTTTAATCTAACAATAATGCATACGAGCTACCTGATGGAAAGTAGTCACTATCACCTATAGACATTTGCAACACCAGAGGTATCACCAAATCATCGCCAGCTTTGAAGGACTTTCGCACCGTTTTTGAAGCACCCCATGTCATAACGCTACGGAAATACCTCAGGAGGAAATGTATTCCACATCTTGCATATCTGTGGCAAAATGTGCAAATTGATCTGTGGAGAACCGCCACGAGTCCAGTAAGTGTGGATGGAACTTCATCTTACGGCAAGTGGTGCAATGAAGAAGTAGTGCCATAGGTACCAGAGTTTCTCAATACACTCACCATTGCAAAGCCGGTAGAATATGCAGAGAGAGTGTATATCCCTCCGCAGACTCAAGGGATCTAACCGATCGGTGATCCCCGAGTCTTGGGATTTGATGAACATTTCAAATGTTTCACACTTTTGGTACAAAAATAGAACTTTCTTTCTATTACAAAATAAACTAATAAATATTCAATGAGTAGAAAACACAGCTGTATCAAAACAAACTCATAGTCAAACTGATTTGTGTTACACAACACTATACTTCCTATATGTTAAAAGAATTGACTATGAACCTTACTTGTTAGTATATAAAGCGTAAAATCCCCTACCACTTTTTAAGGTTATATTAATTGTGATAAAATGAACTTTCTGGTAAATCAATCAGTTGGTAAACCACAATATATGTATATATTTTTCTGATAAAATATGTGTATGTTATATTTATACCAAAGTAGGTACTTTATTTATGAAAATTTGTTTCAATTTTATAATCACAATCTGGAAACACTGCTCAGTACAAACCCACCTATGTGCATAGACAGATCCACCATGAATTTGCAAGCTGACTTAGATATTGTACATAATGAAATGAAATGAAATGAAATGAAATGTCTTTATTTTGCATAGGCCTACGGGGGCACTTACAAATTGTCAGTTACAATATTTTTTCTTATACTACCACCGGATCGGAACACGACCATAATATGTCATTATATCATTTGTTCTTAGATATTGTTTGTACAATATCTAAATCAGCTTGCAAATTCATGGTGGATCTGTCTATTCACATAGGTGGGTTGATACTAAGCAGTGTTTCCAGATTGTGATTATAAAATTTAAACAAATTTGAAGGGAAATTTTGTTTGACAAAAAAAAATTACTTTTCCTGGATGTGTGCATTTTGTCGTCAAAACCAAAAGATCATTCCAGTAAAAAACATTGAAAATACACTAACTCTAATTTCAGTGCATCTGAAAGCACTGGTACTGTACCATATATAGCATTAAAAAAGGTTTTTCAAATGGAACTACATATCATTTTACAAATTTGCATGAAACTACTCAAACAGTACAATATATCTGAATCAAAAAAATACTACTATTTATATACATGCATGTTGGAAGCACACAACTTTGTTAAATGTTATTTCTGCGATCACACCTAATACCATTAACTATTAAATAAATAGTGTTACCACCCTTGGTAAGAAGCGTTTTCTCACTCAACACTGTCAAACACCAATCATGTGGTTTAAAGGGTGTGGATAAGAGAGATTAGCCCATTTTACAAAGCACTGCAGCTCAGTCCATGAGAAACATTGATTTTTTTTTGAAGATTATAACAAGAAATATAAGATTGGGAGAAGATGAAGAAGATTTAGAAGATTGAAATAACAAATGAGCATGCTGCCTCTGAGTGTAAGCAGTCAATGTTGCATGGACATCTGTAAGCAATTTCATATAGAACAAAGGTTCTATTCTTTTTTTTTTAATTTTTTAAAATTATTTTACGTCCATGGATCTAAGTCTTTTACAGCCAATCTTTATTTATATTGTTTATTATGATGTTATAACCATACGGAAGATGACGATGATGAGATGTTTCAATATAGAAGATGATGAGATAGGTTCAACAAAGTAGTAGGGACGTAACTAGAATTTCTTCATGGAGTCTTGGAAGCAATACGAAAAGTCACCTCTCACTGCAAAACTCTCAAGGGTCTATTCAAGTCTATCACAGATATTACTCTTGAGGACTGAGATGGTCGCCTCATATATATGTGAGCCGCTAACAGCCTAACATCTGTAAGTAACTTCATATAGAACAAGGAGTCTCCCTAAAGTCAACTGCAGTTGCGTTATTACACCTGAGGACTGAGATGGTCATCTCATTTGAAAGGTAGCGGGCAAACATCTTTTCCAAAGACACTGTTTCATTCTTTTTAGGTGAATATATTGTAGTCACTAGCATAACTATATGACTATGGACACGTCAGTAAAAATATCTTTCCCAAGCACAAGTTCAATAATATCCATCTGCATGAAAGCATCAAAAATACCTGACATTAACAGGCAGCATGATCAAGTTATTTCAGAATAATATAATGAAAATGTATATCAAAAAATTGTGACTGTCAAAGCAAAAATATGTGACGACATTAATTCTAGAATAATTTTCCATATCCAGTTAATGACAGGTATTTATGCTGCATTTGTGTACACGAATTTATTGAACTCATTCTTGGGACAGATATTTTTCATTGTCATAAACTTATGCTCGTGACTGTACATGTATCATAATATACATGAGTGAATATTATTATAATTGATTACTGGTTGTGTGTTGCAGTGACAACTTGATTTGAAGTGGATTGGATACTTACCCACTTCAGTTCTATAAAGATAATAACCAATATAGACAACTAATAATGAAAACACAATAGCAAGTGTTTCATCATACCGTTACATGATACCTCTGAGCTATATTTATCTGTGTATACTACATATGTTCCATGCAAAGCAGTACTGAACGAACAAGGTAAATAACGAAATTTCGGAAACAGAATAGATAGACCTTTCTGCTACTTTAAATCCTCAAAAATGATTAGGTATTTGAATATACCTAACCCTAGAACTGTTTTTGATACGGTAAAGTTTAATAAAGAGACAATACCTGTCTTCTATTGCTTAATAACAACCTCAAATACATACACACGTCGTTATTTAAGACTGTTACCATCACCTAATGGTGTCAAGGTAATAAGTATCCATCCCATACTCATCATATATTGACTGATTTGTTAAAATTGAAAAGTTACAACATACCTAAATCGAAGGACTTTATGGTGGCCAATGCCTCCCATTTGCTAGATTTTCGATTTTCCATAGTCTTCGCCGTTCCGTAGTTTGATAGGAGTCAGGTTGAAATTTAGTGTTTCCTTTTGTGCTTGAGGAACATCTTTACAAAACCACCACGCACAGGTTGCATATTTAAAGCCTACGAAACATTGTGTTCTACTTTTATAAATGGTGCAAAACAGAAATATTTTTACTAATAGTACTGTTAGTATTGAAATATTGAATTATTGACAAATAATATAATGACATATGCTGACAAATAACGCATTGACAAAAGTTCACAGATAAAAGGTTCACAGATAATGCAGTACAATTACAGATTGCTTTCTAATAAATTCGGCACGTACAACAATATTGACTTCATGTACTCTGTGCTTGACGTGACCGTAGATGTATAATACTAAACGTCCATGGACATGACAGTATATAGACATCTAAAAAAAATGAACATCTGCCCGGATTTCTTTGAAATGCCTGGTTGATTTAAAGTTGAACAAGTTTGTGTTTTGTGCATTACACACCATAATTTTAATCCTTACTATATTACTACGTTACTTAATTGTGACCAATTACAATAGAAAAATATCTATATAAATTAGTTATTTTCATTGGTTCACAAGAAAAAAGGTTTAACTAATGTTGTACCGTTTCCGTTGCTTGCTGGAAGTAATATAATCGGTGCGACTTTTTGTATCAAACCGATACCTAACTATCGCTGCATCTTAATCACAATCGGATTTATTTTTGGCTGTAATGGAATTAATCGCAGACTAATTAAATCTCCATAAAATATAGGTTGTCAATTTTATGACAATACTGTTCTTGACGGTCACAAATCATATGGGAAAAAGATGACCGCGAATTAATAAAGTTAGGCTCGAAAACGCCAAGCCAAGGCCGTAATACAATTTAAATAATTATAACTGTTCTTGACAGATAAACAAAAATATTGCGATCAAAAATAATTTGAATCCCATGTGTTCATACAAAATATTTACAGATATAAGTTAAACATACTCAGTAGAAATGAACCTATTACCGAAGAGCCATAAGGAGTTTAGTGAGAAAGATTACTGGAACAAATTTTTCAAGAAACGTGGTAATAAAGCATTTGAATGGTAAGATTGTTTTTTAACTTCAAATGCTTAGCTTCTATAATTTTGTCCTACTCCCTCTAATTGGAAGAGGCTAGGATTGTTCTTTACGTAATAGTTCCAATGTAGATATATTTTCAAACTATCTCTAAGACTTCGAAGGTAGCCGCTTCTATCCACTTGTAACAACAATTATATACTATACTATACTACATAGCGTCTAAGTAAAATGTTACTAACCACATATGGGTCTTTAGTTGCCTGAATTAAATGAATTTTATTTTTATATTTTGTTAAATTTTAATTGTTGTTAAATTTAATTTATTTATAACAACAATTAACCTCAGTTAACGGGAGTATGCAACTCATTTGTGATTGACTTCAGTTAAACCCCTTTTTTATAGTTGCTTACTGGAGCGCATGTTCAATTGCTACTTCGGTCTAATAAAAATGCACTGCTTTGTGGGTTTATGTGCATTTGTATAAATATGTTTAGCGTTGATACTGTTCTACTATCAACTCTCGTCTTACAAGTTTATTTTTTTAATTTACAGGTATGGCGAATACTTAGAACTATGTGGTCACCTCCACAAGTACATTAAAAAGGGGGATTCCATACTAATAACTGGATGTGGTAACTCCACCTTAAGTGCGGACCTCTATGACGTTGGTTACTCAAATATAACTAATATTGACGTATCAGAGGTTGTTATTAGGCAAATGAAGTCTATAAATGCTAGCAGGACAGAAATGAAATTTCTTTGTATGGATGCATTGAACATGAGCTTTGGGAGTGAGGAGTTTAATGTGGTTTTGGACAAGGGTACATTAGATGCGTTGATGCCGGATGACTCGGAAGAGACAGTTCAACAAATAGAAAAGTATTTTACAGAAATCAAAAGGGTTTTAAAGCTGAGTGGACGGTTTGTCTGTATCTCTTTATTACAAAGTCATATTTTAAACCATTTGCTCAAGACGTTCTGCGACAGATCCTGGATGTTCCGGATAGTGAGGTGCCATGAAGCAGAAGAGAAGAATGCGTTGGATGGTGATGGGAGCACCCTTCCAGTGTTTGTTGTTGTTGCAACTAAGTTTAAGGAGATGCCGAAATTAGTAAGTGCTATTTCCAAGATCCCCAAGTTAAAAATTACATTTCTAAGCAGTTACAAGTATTTGATAGACAAATATTGCCTCAGAATTGATAAATTTTACTATGGAATGGGTATTTTTGA
Source organism: Cecropterus toxeus (assembly GCA_018249875.1). Taxonomy (NCBI): domain Eukaryota; kingdom Metazoa; phylum Arthropoda; class Insecta; order Lepidoptera; family Hesperiidae; genus Cecropterus; species Cecropterus toxeus. Next base: position 197 of record DWNE01001246.1, on the reverse strand, counting down.
TAAGCAGTTTTTCTTTATTATATGTTAAGGGGAGGATGGGGCATGGGGTTCATCAGCATAAGGATTGTTACCGCCTATTTGTTGCTTAAGGTATGGCTAACATAGAGTTCTTTCTTTTGCCATCTATACATATAAATAAAATTGAAGTGTCTGTTTGTAATATCAAAATAACATTTTTTTACCAAATGCATATCAAT
>DWNE01001245.1:0-22877 GCA_018249875.1 Cecropterus toxeus | reverse complement strand
CCCATACAATTTAATGTATTGATGTCAAATACCCATATGTTATTTTTTATCAAATCAATGTTTTCAAGCAAATTTAACTTTTACCTTTGATGCGCACTTAAATATGTCTAATTCAAGAGAGCAAAGTCTTATTGTGATTTAATTTCTAAGTAAAAGCGTCTCATGCTCACGTCAGTGAAATATTATTTACTCACACAACACCACGCTATCGGCACACAATCTCTCACATCGCCCCTTCAGCATACAAACATCTCTTAGACATGCAACAGTGTGTTTCAGACATTCAGCTCGACTAATCAGACACAAGAATAAACAGTAACTGTATATTTTCAAATATTCACAATCATGTCAGCCATATTTTCCTCGGTCCGTGTCACAAACTAAACTGTATTAACATTTTACAATCTATACGCATAAATTGACCAGAAAAGCAGAATCACTAGAGTCGAGACGTAAATTGACTTTCGATTCGTGTTTTGATGTGAATTGCTTTGTAAAATCAGTACACATTGGTCGGCGCGCAAAACAAATGTAACACAGTCGCTCTCGGTACATAGCTCTATATACTACCCCTGGGACACTCTTCAAGCCACAACTATTGTATATTTTATTCACTATGAGGTATAACTGTATAATCGTCGTAATTTAGACTTTCTTACTTAACGCTATAACGTTTCAAACAATGCTACTAAAGCAATAATACTTTTCATTGTGAATTATTACGAGAGTGCATTCTTATTAGCCTGATTAAACAACTGGGTATAATCTATTCTTATATGTATATATATACATTTTTGTACCTTATGTGGTTATCATTATACTTTCTATAATAGTGTATAAGTCATGGAATTCACATTACAAAATGTAACAATGACCACTGCATATTGAGCAAAAAATTGTGTACAGAGGCCACTCACACAAATTGCACTCAATGTTAAACTTTTAACAATTCAATACTCTTAATATACCTGCTTCATCACTAATTTAGAACATGGAACATTTTTTATTTTCATTTTCAATTTTTTTACAGCGACGATAACTAGACATGCGAAAAACACACTGATGCAAGCGAATGACAGATTAAATAATTATGGAGTGCAATAAACTTAATAGTGTATAAATAGTATAGGAAATGCCCTCCCGTACCGCAAACATTGGCTACACACATACGTATCATTGGAAGACGATCAAACAAAAGATAATTACGATATAAAATGGTCAAACCAAACTTAGATAATAATTTGTATATAAAAATTTATTATTGCCATTACTAACCAATCTCTATCGTTTCGTGGGAGGGCTTTACAGTCTCAGTAATAATAATGGGACATGTGGATGCTGTTGACACAAACGTACTGAGCACAAAAAAATAATTTAGTAATAATTCAAATATTATCAATTTATCAGATTTTTAACAGACTTCAAAAAGGAGGAGGTTATACGTTCGACTGGATGTATTTTTTACATCAATTGTACTATGGCTTTATGTTTTAAAATGGCAGAAGTATTCATCAGTTTCTAAATTGAAATAATCGCAGTGTACCTGATTTTCCCTTTTGAAAACTTTTGATATAGTAAGTTTTAAATAACCCCTACAATAAACAGACTCCAATTTTTACCAATTTTTTTGAGTAATGTTTCAGACTAAATGCCTATTTTTAAGTAGCAATCATTAAACATTGTCAGAAGACTTCGCGTTTTACCTACACGAACCCGAGCCGCATACTTCAGACCCATCAAACTATAGTAAAAAGTGACAAAAACAGCAGTGGATACTTTCGTACACAGAAATATTATTTAATTGATCTTTTTTGTATTACATTATGAACCGTGTTCTTAATGAAAACGTAATCATTTTAATGCGAATAAAAATTAAAACTACTTTAATCTTCTGTATACTACACTATCCTACAATATAAAGCTATGTTCAAAGAACTAAATTATGTTAAGATAAATAAGATACTCTTGTACGCTTGTGACAACAGCATTAGTGGCGCGCTATCTACGCCGCCCTTGGCGCTCGCCACATACTAACGGGACATTACGCCAATACGAGAATTCACTACACCGTAATGCGTAAATAGATCACCATGAGACGTATCATGCCACTGATTCCAAGCTATACGTAATGCTACTACTGGCTTAACAATGGTGAGTGTTCTGAAGAACTATTCGTCCTAGTGCCTACGACACTACTTCCAAAGCACCACTCTTCGAAGACTGAAGTCATTTCACATCAACCCTTATCCGAAACGTCGCGTCCGATTTACACAATATCTATTATCGGGTATGTCAATGAAATCGTGCGAAATGAACTTCATTCTAAGCTACGGAGGTTTTCAAAGGCCAAGTCCTAAAACCGCCAAAACGACACCCTCAGGAATAGTGACCGCTTACAGTCACTTGGCACGTGCATTTTGCCTAACTTAATTTTTATAAAAAAAATCCCGTGTAGCGTATTCAATGATGCCTTCAGTGAGCAGATGACCAGTAGATGTTCGGCGAATGTGACCACGCGGTGGTCGCGCGATCGATTAGAGCGAGCCCGCGGGGAAGCTGGCGGAGGAGTTGCTGTGCGCTAGCGACAACATCGACCCGGAAAGGGACTGCTCCTCCTCGCCGTAGCCCTCTCGGTTGCCTTCCGCTATTGCCATCGCGCTGTAAAGTTATTAATTTTATTGAATAACGATTGAATATCAGACAGGCTGAAAGAGGATTTTTGTATTTTCTATAAATCATAAATGAATATGTTCCGCCCGGAATTCGTAGTTACATTTATACCCACATTAGGATTCCATATTGTTAATTGTTGTTATGCCTGTACCGTTTCCCGTATAGCGTTCTTTAGATATTATGTAGATAGATATTTACGTTTTCAACTTTGTGTGCATGACTACACACAAGCACATGCACACAAAGTTGAGTACGTAAATATCTAGACCTGATGATTACATTTTAGGATTATTATTTTTTATATAAAGAGATAGAAACACGAGTTTGAACTACGAATACGAGCTATGGATCGCGACTGGAGTAACTACAGCACATCTTACCCGCTTAGCTTATCTTAGCTACGTCGCACATCCGTCATAGAAAGGCAGGGTGCTTTTCTGTGAGATGTACGAAGAAGCCAAGTCATAAGTTTCCAGGTATATGGGCCGATGTCCCTGTAGTTCCGGAACCAGAATAGGGCTACGGTATCCTCCTGCCTGTCGTAAGAGGCGACTAAAAGGGGGCTTTCGGGGTTGCGGGTGGTAATAGTGGGAGCTCGAGCCGCCCTACCAAGCGACCCCGAGAAGGACGGTGGCATGTGTGGTCGCATGTCATCGTAAACACTTGAAGACATGGTGAGAGTAAATGCTCGCCGGGAAAGGGCCCGGAAAGGGGCACCGCGCTCGAAGGACTCCGGTTGTGTTCCGTTGGAGATCCCGGAGTCCTCCATACAGCGCTGAGGACGGCCACCGGGGGGGCTTTTTAGTGCGGTAAAAAACCCGGCGTCCTCCCACAGCGTCGGGTACCTTTCGAAGGTTTTCCCTCCCGAAAAAAAAAAGGTATATGGGCCGATAGCAGTAAGTCGCGTACCTGAAGCCGAGACGCGCGCTCTCGTTGTCGAAGTGGTCAAGCTCGCGCTCGTGGCGCTCGTGCAGCATGCGCGTGCGCTCCGCGCGCTCCGCCACGAACTGCGCGCACTCAGACTCCATCTGGAACACGATGCATTTAAGTTAATAGTACAATCCGTGTTGTTTTCTTGACTTTATGGAGACGATTTGGTGACATACTGGGCTACAAAATAGAATCATTTAATGTATACCAATCGCAAAATTCATATAAAATAAATAATATATTTTTTATGAAGTTAATACAGGGAACAACAAATAAATCCAGGACCTTCACCTCCGTGTAAAATCAACGCATAGGGATTAGTTACCCTCTACCCAAGCAGAATTCGTCGCATCGCCACCAGCTCCACGAGCTAGCGATTCTGCTTGGCCTCCGTCAATATATTACGCTTGCTCTGTTGGTACATTTAATCAAATGCATTTTGATAGGACGTACTTGGACTAATATGAAAATAACCTACTCAGGGGTATACGCGGTATTTGCTACGATGCCAGTGCGCTCCCGGCATCGTGAGGGAATTTAAGTGCGAATCAACGAAAAGCTTCTATATTCGTGTATGGTGTTTTACATACGCTTTATTACTGAGTGAATTATTCGCGAGTAAGTTAATTGCAACAAATTCAACGCGTTATGGCGACCTCTCACTACTCATTAAGAGATGGCGTCACCGTATTCTGAATCACGCTATCAGAGTTTTCTCAACATTCTGCATATATACAAGTTCCGAACAGAGACTGTCGGAACACGGCTGCTCCCCAGGCATGATCACCTAGCCTGGCGTGAGATCTCCCTTTGCCAAATCATCATTCACCTTCTGTTCGAGTAACGCCCGTCGCACCGCCACGCGCTCCTCGAGCTCGCGGCGCTCGCGGTTCCGCTGCGCCTCCGCCTGCATCTTACTCTTGCTCTGGTACGCCGTCAGCATGTCCAGCTCGTGCTCCAGCTGCATTTTCAGCTGCTGGCACTCCATCTGGATAAACATAGACCTCTCAGTTATTTAAATGCAATCAGTATCCGAAAACGGCCAGCGTACGTGCAGAATGTTTCTACATAAAATAATATTTATAATATTAATTATTAACAATCAAATAAAATTATACCCGCCATAATTAGTCAAGGTCACATAATAAAGGGTACTGCAAATGCATATTTTGGTATATCGCATTTTTTCTTTAGTTTACTTTACGTTCTATACGATACAGAGTTTTTTATGTATTTATGCATACACATTTTAATTCTCAATTTGTATTAGTGTGCGTGCCTAAAATTTGTAAAAGAATACCATCTGAAACTAACGTAAGATTATGTTGGAAGTAATAGCATAAACTCTATTGAGTTAGATGCATTAAATTTATCGATTGTAACCGAAATATCTCTATATACTTCTATACTTATATAGAAAAACGAGATGGTGTGTGTCTTTTTGTTACTCAATAACGCAAAAATCACTGGTCACATTTACATTAAATTTAGCATGGATGTAGCTTATTTACCTGGTCAACTCATAGGCTAACTATAGATTTAGATACATTTTGCACTATTTAAAGATGGCGAATAATTTTATGCCCCATAGCTAATCAGGAGTAATTCAGCAAGTATTATCTAACACACAGTGTATCTTATGTTACATACCATCTGGCTCTCGTCGAGGCGCACCGTCTGCTTCTGCAGCATCTCGCTGATGCTCTGGTCGTACTGCTCGCCCAACAACACGAGCTTACGTCTTTTCTCCTCCTTTAGCGACTTTATTACCTCCTTTTGATGTTCCTGCAATGACATAGTGTTTGATTTAAATGTTAAATATTTATTAAATGAAATTAAACAAATTAAATCATAAATAAGCCAAATAGACTACATGAAAATAAACAGATATATTCAAAAATATGGACATCAGTTTACATAGAGAGTAAAAGCTATTTCTTTTATAAACATATGTATCACATCCGTATTAAAATGATAATCTTCTTTTTTAATTTATTTGTTTCACGGCCTTGGATTCCTGCTTTTCATTTCAATCTCAATATTATTAACTTTTTAAAAATGATGCTTCATATTTATTTGTTTGTATTATCTTCAATTGTAGAAATGAGGCCATTTAGTTATTATTTCGTCATTATTTTTGTTCTTTAGAATTTGTTTAATAATTACCTACATATGTCGCTTTCAACTTCGATATGGAATGTTTAATAACAAAGCGTTACCTAGCAACCACTGACAGGTAGGGGAATGGAACTTTTTGTTGTTCGATCACCTGTTTCCTTTTTACCTACAATTGACTTTTATCTGTTACTTATAAACCATGCGATTTATTACGTGAAATTAAACGAATTTATTACAGCAAACTCTTGTCGCCGTAAAGATTTTGTAATGAGAACTGTAACATTAAAATAATATAACAATTTCATAGGTTGCAAGTCCCTTCATGGAATTAAGGTTCTGGTAATAAATTTTTGTTTACCTTATTTCTTAATCAGCTCTTCTTAATTAAATTACTTTGCAAAAATTTAATGTTAACTTTGGTTGAATATAAAATCCATTTGTGTACAAATTGCTGATAGCCCTACACAAGAATTTTTATGGTTTGTTTACATTTACTCCAGATCGAATGTGACCCGAGTATTGTATTGTATTGTTATATCCAGCATCAAAACAACACATAACACATACCTTGGCCGTCATCTGTAATATCTGTGCTTTCAATGCCTTGTACTGACGCGTCTGTATCTTACACGTTTCCCGGAATTGCTTGCGTATCTGCATCTCTTTTTGCTGTTTACATGAAATAAAATATTTTGTTTAAACTTGTTCAACGAAAGTTAGTTTTTATTGTAATAGCTACGTCCCAACTTCAAATTTTTTAGTACACACAGTTAAAATAATTCTATATGTGTTCCCGCAATGCCTTAATTCGCGGCGAAGTCATTGTCCTGTAACTAAGGCTTACGCCTGAAAGTTACCAGTGAGGCGATAACTCACTTTATCACTCTAATGTTGTTATATAAACTGCTTTATAGCAAGTCACTTTATTAATAAAAAGAAAATTTAGTTTTACGTAATTTCTTATGTCTATTTTTCTTTCCACCACTTTGTTTTGGTTACCATGGAAAGTGTGGGCATTGAAGTGTGGGAACAACGATTAATTTTAACCAAGAACCAATTCAATTCATTCATTCACACTTAGGACTGATCGGAAATTGAACCCGTAACCGGCACGGTAATCGCTCAACCACGCGGATCGCAGCACTTACCTTGAGGCTCTTCGGTTGTTGCTTCAACTGCAACGCATGCTTCTTACGCAGCTCGTGTTCAGCGCGCTGCATGTAGTCGCGCTGATTAGCGAGCTCCGTCGCATGCTGGTTCGCTAGCTGTTCTTCCCTGAAACACGTTGAATAACGTTTTTGAAGATGCTAGTAGCCTTTGAGGTTCTCCTCCGGAGTCACAACCGACGAACCGACTTCTGCCAAATTAAATTTACTGTCTACTATTTACAGCAGTGTTGAGCGCCACTGTGTTTGAAGGTCTGAAGATATACTTATACGAGACGTTCCAACTTAGTTCTCGAGAATAGTGACACATATCTGACATTGATTGCGGTAGACAACAGACTAAGATTGTCGCATCATATGAATATTATACTCTTCTTACCACGTGGCATAATATTAAATTGTGAATTATTTTTTAAGACACGTTAGACTAAAACTAAATCTCCTAAGCGGAGGATCATAATGAATCACATTTATATTACCTAAGCGCGTGCACGCCCTTCTGTTGCCTATACTCCAACTCCTGCGTCTTCTCGTGATGACGTAAGAGCATCGCGTGGGCTTGCTCCAGTTGCTGTTGCCTCTTGTTCAACTCCTGGAAATAGACAACAATCATTGTCACGTTTTATAATTCTTAATACCTTTTTATGTTACTATGTGGGATTGGAATTATATTTACAACCCGTCCCTTAAATGTGGACAATTGTTGATAATTACAGAGATAGTGTATCTGTGAAATTATATACCAAATGAACACATATTATATATAATTATATACGAGCTAAAACATGAAGTCCATCTGATTTTAAGTGGTAACTGCAGGCACACCAGTCAACTCATGTTGAAAAAATCTTAACACAGATTTTAAAACATTTTCATCGGTACCCATGCGTTGCTACTCCCGAGGAGTAAGATGGTCGCCCCATATAAAAGTAAGACGAAAACCACACCCTTACACCGAAACGATATATCTGTTTCAGGCTAGAAATAGGTGTGGCGGTGGTATTTCCCGGGCCGAACCATACTAATTCTACCACCTTGCAAACTTCTCTTCCTGATTACATTTTTGCGACCATCATGTATTCTTCCCCCAGCCGGGCCTCGAACCCCGCACGTACCTCGCGCAGCAGCTCCTGCTCCTTGTGGTGCAGCGCGAGCATGCGGCGGCGGCGGAAGCGGCGCAGCTCCAGCTCGAGGTACTCGCGCTGCGAGCGGACCAGGCGGGCCTCCTCCGCCGCCTCCGCTTGCTTCAGGTTGTCCTTTTGCGATCTACAAGATAAGTGCGTATTACAATATATAACATCCATGACGCAACATAAGAAATAGACAAAAATGCAAAAATTAACCTTTTTTTTTGTTTTCATCCAGAATCAGATTTATTACTGTGAGTAAAAGAATTAATAAAATGGTATTACTGAAATAATCAAACTACTGTAGGTTGTAATAAGGAAAGTTGATCAAAAAAACTTTGAAATCCGTTTCTGTAATATTTAAGTTAACTGTTCTTACTTTGATGCACAAAGAGCGCGATATTATATATAAAAAAATGGACAATATTAGGGGCGACTGAAACATGATTAAGGTCGATTTTTGTTTTAGGGTCAAGTGCGATTTTCCAGAGCACAAACAAACCAAACCGCAGATTGAAAAACACGCAAGCAAGTTAAATTGAAACATAGTTCATAGGGGGACATGGCAGTACACGAATGTGATGTAAAAGAATAACGTCACTCACTGTAACGTCGCGTCCCTCTGACGCTTAGGCGTCGCGTCGTCCATACTGAGCTCCTTTTTCCACCGCTCCTTGTTAACCTTGTACTCGCGCTTGCGGTGCGCCTCGAACGACTTGCGGTCTTGCTCCTGCTTTGCGGTTATGTCCTTCATTAGCTTCTTCTCCGCGGCCGCGTTCTGTTTCGATTTGCGCTCCCTCTCTTGTGCGTGCTTCGTCTGAAGTTTGTGAATATTAGTAATAGTAATAAATAAATAACAATATAATATAATAAAAATAATAAAATAAAGAAAAATACAAATGAAGTTTTGTTCCTTTGTTGTTTGGGGGGTTATTCATAAATTACGTCATACGATAAGGGGCAGGGAGGGGGTCGACGAAGTGTGACATGAAGTGACAAAACCCTTCGGCTTTGATTTAATGTCTATTTTATTGAAATCACACTAGAAGAGGGGGAGGGGGAGGGGGTATTTTCCTCACAAATGTAATTTATGTATATTTATGTATTTCGGTCTGTTGTACGTGTATACATAATTGTTATATATTTTTTACTTTAAATATTGATTAATTTAAATTTGAGTTAAATTCAAAAACTGTTCATAAAAAGAGAATCATACTTTCGTATAAACTTAATTATACAAGTAATTAAAATAAATAGTTATGATTGCTTTTGCTTTCATTTCATCATTGTCTATGCGGTTATCGTTCAAAATAATGAGTCGTTTTATTGTAAAATAATAACGCAGTGTTCACCTGCAGCCTCTCGAGTTCGCGCGAGAGCGTTTGCAACAGCGCGTCGTACTCGCGGTCGAGTTGTGCCTTGTGGGCGTCCACGTCGGCCTTGCAGCGCTCCTCCAGCTTCAGCAGCGCCGCCTGGTGCTCCCGCCGCATGCGCTTGTAGCCTGACATCTGCTCGTGCATCTCCTATGGGACACGACACATTCTTGTATATGATATCACTAGCGTTCCGTGGAAAAACGAGAATTACTTTTCATCAGTTATATTTAACTAGATCGTTACCGCGGATACGCTCGCGTTAACTAAACCAAAACACTTTCACCACTCCTCAAAAAATGTTATCGTTTTAGTAGTGATAAAAGAAAATATACAAAAATACAAAAACTTAGATAAGAAAGAAGTAACAAACGAGCTTGCAGTCCACATGACGGTAAGTGGTTACTGCCGCCCATGGACACATGTAAGCAACTTCATATAGAAAAAAAGTTCTATCTGAAGTCCATCTCAGATGCGTTGCTACTACCGAGGACTTGAATGGTCGCCTCATATATAAGTGAGCCGGCATCCACACCCTTCCACCAAAATAATCTGCATTTGCCTATGCTATTTATACTTGTAAATATCACAACTTAATTACCTGGTTATGTTCCTTTTGCTGCTTAGTAACAATGCTAGTTGTTCTGATCGTCGCGAAGTTGTTAGCGCCATGTTCAGATACGAGAGACATTGCCGCAGAGACATTATTGCTGACACCTAAAACATTTTGTATTACACATTATTTCTATCGTTACGCAACATTGGTCATTAAATGTTAAATATAATTTTATTTACGATAACTTTTATAAAAAAAAAATTATTTAACTTCAACAAAACTGTTTTTATTTTAGCCTCTTCTACATCTCATAACAAATACTATATTAGACAAACATACAAATGAAGTTGAGAATGCGTGCATTCCAGACCCGACCTTACACAGTTGGACAGATAGGCAATCTGTTCTAGCCTCCGTAAGAGCACACTGTGACCCTATAGCTAACACAAAGCATAACATAACACGTACTTCTGTGAGACTGACGGCGTTGTGTGTTCCTATTATCGTCTCCGCTGTCCTCGCGCTGCCACGTGGACGGCGCGTTCACGTAATCCCGATACTCGTTGGCCTGCCTCTCCCTCTCGCGCTCCCTCTGCGCCTCGCGTATCGCTTCTCTATTAGCGTAGTCGTCCCCGTAGTCGTCGCACAGCGAGTCCCTGTTGGCGTAGTCGCGCAACACGTCCCTGTTCACGTAGTCGTCGTGTTGCGCCGGCACTGGACTGTCGCTCTCTCTGCGTACGAAACAGCAACATGAGTTAAACCAGCGCTTGCTTCTGAAAATGAATTGATGCGCTCTACTAGTGCGTGCGTGCGTGCATACTCCAAGCGGACATACGTACGTGCGAAAATTGAAATGATACGTGCAAATATTGATACGTATAGAAAAAGAAAAAAGATATATAGGACATGATACTGATCTAAGCAATATATTTGGTTAAGAAGCAATACAATTGGGGTTTAACATACACAATGTAACATGCAATCATGATAATGAAACAATAAGGCCAATATCTATGTACAAAAAGTATAAATAAATACCATACAGGTAAGCATAAAACAAGAAAAAAAAACAGTCTACACATAAAGCACGGTATCGAGATTTTATTTGATTACCAACAAACATTTTTAAATACCATATTATATAAACTGAAATTTCTAAATACTTGACAGACACAATTCATGCAAAACTAGAACAACTACAATAACAATAATTGATATACATGCAATTAATGCGACATTTTAACATATTTCATGTTCAATATAAGATTACGAACCAAAACATAATTATGTGTTCCATTTGTAAAATTATCATGATTAATAAGTGTTATTCTGAAAGTTACTAGAAAGACAGTGCACGAGCCAAGTTAGGGTCGTGATACATCGCAGAAATTGATAATATATAACATACCTGGTGGAGTGTGATGAATGTTGATGATTGAGATGTTGGTACGTCGGTTGTTGCTGGTGTTGGCTGTGATGATTCGCGTTCATCTGTAACCATGATGATCAAAATACATGTTACGTAAATATTTTTTTTTTCATCACAAAACATAATTAAATGAATTGTCATATTATAAGTCTGTTACAATTTACAGCTTCACCTTTCAGTGTAAGGCTAGGCTCTAGAAATAATAATATATCTTATATAAGTTCTAAAAATATTGTCTCGTTTTATGTTATATGTTTCATTGATCCGATGGCATTACTGCCACCTATTAATATCTGTAACCAACTGCATGAAGAATAGGGGATTTCTACCTGATGTTGCTTATATTAGTGAACTGACATGATTTCATCTAAACGCAGAACTGTTTACACTGGAAATAGGTGTGGTTGTGGTACTCTTTAGATCGACCCCAATCTACAACTTGTCAAATGTTCGTTAGAATGTAATAATTACACATACCGGGTGTGGTCGCCTTCTTAGGCTGCCCGAGGAGGAGCTCTGACTGGAGGCTCCCGCGGCGCTGTGCTCAGACGTGGCAGAGTTCGACTTGGAACTGTCTCCGCCGGACCGCTCCTCCGCAGTTTCTTCACTGTCGCCTACAAAATAATTTGATCTTAAGTAACCACTCATTATTCTACGAACACAGGATTACAATGGCGCGTGTACACTAGGTCGGTTTAATAGTATGTGGCTGCAAAGACTTCGGTCTCCGACCGTATTCGAATGCAGGTTGTATTTTACGACGTCTTAAGCACAATTTAGTTATAACTGCTAGTTCAGGGAACACAGAATGTGGGCAGAGGATGAGACGTTCGGTGACCGACATAATAAACAAGCCAGTTTAATTAAGAAATTCGGTTAAAATGAATGCGGACAACTCATTCGGTCAACGACCTAATGTAAACGCTTCATTATAGCGAACTCTGTGTTTCGCTATAAATTAATTAATCATTAAAGCAAATTGTGATGATTTATAGATTATTGATTTAAATTTTTCTCAAAATATAAATTCTAATAATCAATACTATCTGTTTGAAGCTTATGAGTTAGCTTGTATGCTAATCCACGTAACACAAGTCAATTTTTATATTTAGTGATGGCTATATTTACAGATCACATTAACAGTAATCCTAATGAAGAAAGTATTATACTATAACATCAAGTGATAATAACTATAGAGAGAGTAGTTTACTCTATATAATAGGAAGTAAAGGGAATGTAGTATGAAACAGCAAAATAAAAATAAACTATAAGTGAGGACAAAGAACGACTATAAAATATGTAAATTCTAATTCATTAATAACTTAAAATCTTCGATGCTTACCTTCCAAGTCTCCTTGAAATATGAAACACAGATAAAAGCATAAATTAATGTATGTATGAATGGATGAAACTAAGTAGTACATCAATATACTTGGATCTTTTACAGTCTAGTAAGCCAAAAAGTGCAATAAAACAAAAGTGTTTGATGGAGTGGCGCACTGTAGTCAAATGTGTATATATCGATGGAAAACTACCTCAGAATATCAAGAGACGCCTGGAGTTGTAATATTTACATACTAATTGTGTGTTTTTGGTAATATATAAACCTTAATAACTATTAATTAATTTATCCTGTTTCTTCCACAAATAATTGTAGATGAAACAGCACCTAATAGCAGATAATTAAATAAGAAAACTGAACAAAATGATTAAGATTCGCATTAACGACATGATATTACAATAAACATAAATCATATCTATTCAGATTATATCAACTATCAACTGAAATTATTGGGATGCTAAAACTACAAGCGATTCTTAACATCACCTAACACCTGCAATGTTCTAGACCAGTGTTGCTCAAACTTACGCCTCCGCGTACCCCATTTTGATATTAAAAATTACAAACAAACCTTTAAAATTACGTTTACTTAGAGTAGAATAATAATAAAGGTTTAAAGTAATAATCAGAAGGGTAATATTAATTAATAACATATTTGGGGTTGTTCCAAGAGCAACTTTGCTTTTGTCATATGTGCGCCATTATCTCAGTAGCCGTGATTACGTCAATTTTGTTTCGTACCCCTTACAATTACCATGCGTACCCCAAGGGGGACGTATACCCCACTTTGAGAAACCCTGTTCTAGACGAATTAGTATCATTAAGGAATTATAGATAAAACATGAAAGCCAGGCTTCCAACTACCATTTAGTAAAAAAGAAAAAGAAGATTGTACCTTCTTTATTTCTCTTCTTGCCTAAGTGCAATTAGCGAGAAAAGTGAACATAATAGAACGATTCTACGATTCTTTGTTATAATTGAATTATTGCGGTCAATAATGTGTTTATAAAATACTGTTCATAACACGTATAATTACTAGTTAGCTTATTCCTGACTCAATTACTTTAATGTGTATATGTCAGTAGAGAGAGACAGACAGGGTACTGCAATCCTATTTCTCTTTCTAACCGTCGGTCGTTTCCTCTTACAGGCAGCCGTATGTCTCCCCTATTCTATGTATATCTCCATGGTTACTACGAAAATACTGTAAAGGTAAATCTGACTTACCAATAGCACTTTCGTTGTCCCCGTCGACCATAAGTATCTTCTTCATCTTCCTGTAGTTGAGATTGTCGAGGTCCCTTACGGCCGCTTTAGTTCTCTGTATGAGATCTACCAGCACGTTTGGGGAACGCGGTCTCGTGATGTAGGGATGTGAGAGGAGTTTGGTTGATGACGGTCGATCTTGAGGGATCTTCTTCAGACACGCTTCTACGAAGTAGCGAAACGTATCGGTCCATTCTGGTGCCTGGTAACGTATTTATAAAATTGTATAAAGGGTTATCCATAATTTAAGTAGCATGATATGCGAGGGGCGGGGCGGGGTCCCAAATTTCGTAACGTCATATTTAAAATAGATGTAAGGATTAAAATCTCATTTATAATTAAAACAAAAAAAACGTTTTCTACATTCATAGCCCCACAATAGGATTTTCTCCTGGGTGCTATGGACACACAACGACGAATACACAAACACCCAGACCCAGAACAGAAATCTAAACTCATCATTCACATTTTTGTCTAACCGGGGATCGAACTCGGGACCCACTGCGCGTCAGACGGACATGACGACCGCTCCGCCACGTGGGGTGGAAAAAGCAAATGGAGAGTTAATTTTCTGTTTGAACTCGATTAATACTCGATTGATGCATCAAATACTCACTTGTAAAGTTGGAGAATCATTTTGCGCTATGTGGTACAGAGCTGACATCGCATTCATGTTGAAGTATGGAGGCTTGCGTTCTGCCAATTCTATGCATGTTATACCAAGGGACCATACATCCACCTGAAACAAGATTAATATGACGATGTTAGTCAATATTTTTATTAATATATTTAGATTTAACATGTAAATAAACGATATTATTACAATTAACCACTGACATTAGAAATTTGACTTCAAATGACACCGTAGAACACTGAGATGATAAATCTATGAGGATAGTGCAAAAAATAGACAGAAAGGTAAGGTTTAAAACTACACTTGTTCATCGATAAACGCTTTCTACACTCATAGCCCCACAGTAGGATTTTCTCCTGTGTCGTGGGTGCCATAGACACACAAAGACGAATACAAAAACACCCAGACCCAGAACAGAAATCTAAACGCATCATTCACATTTCTGTCTGGCCGGGGATCGAAACCGTGACCCACTGCGTGTCACACGAGTATAGTCGTCGATTGAATACATTTTACTTCAAATGACACCGTAGAACATCGAGATAATAAATAAAATCTATGAGGATAGCGCAAAAAATATTAAGGTTAAGGTTAAAACAACAGTTGTTTATCAATCATTTTATATACGTCACCCCAAGTTCCCAATTAAAGCAAAGCTTTCAGCCAGCCTTCCGAATATGCTTCAGAATATTGCCGGTAGTGACCATTTATCATCAAATGTCCCTCTAGTCCCTCTAATATGTATACCTAGATAAAACACTTATTGTAATGTAATGTAATGTAATAAGTATTGTAATGATTAAGTTAAATTTTGCACGCCCAGTGCGGTAAAACACAATGTACTCGCAATAATTCTAAGACCTTTATAAAATTCTATGTTCTGGCAATTAATAATTTGAATTTGAATGGGCTGCGTGCTCATTTTCTTCTTTAATCTCATACAAAAGAACAATACCACAAACCTTCCCATCATACTGTCCTTCGTCCATGGCCAGTATGACTTCGGGTGCCATCCAGTACGGCGTGCCAACGAAGCTGTTCGCCGGGCACTTGATGCTCGCGCTGCCGAAGTCCGCCAGCTTCACTGTGCCGTTTTCCGTGAGAAGAATGTTCCCCGCCTTGATGTCGCGGTGGATTCGGCCGAGGCTGTGCAGGTACGAGAGCCCGCAGACCACGCCCTCGCATATTGCTGCGATCTCCTCCTCGCGTAGCGGACGCTTGTGGACCTGTTGGAGTGCAAATTACGTGCTATTATTTTTACACTATGATCTGAGCCCTAACATTAACTCGTCCGAGAGCATTATCTAAATGAGAAGTATTATCTCTTAATCAATTTATTTCATTTTCTTTATAACATTACCTTACCCGATAAGGCGGTCTTGACTATGAACTTTACAAAATTTTATATTGTTAATGCTCGTTAGTTTACTATTGTTTTTATTTAACGCATAATTTCTTTTTTCTTTTATAAAAATCTCCTGATAATAACACACACCACAAAAAACATATGAAACTGCGTCCAAGGTTCATTTTTGTAGATGCATTTGTTTATAGATTTATTTCATGTAGAGTATGTATGTATTTTATGATATTTGTTGATGGATTTATAGCTTAGTATCTATTAGTATCGTTTACATTTACAATTTCCCCAAACTTTCCTGCTCCCCAGGGTTGCCTGGCAGAAATTGTCATCAGGCATAAGTGTATCCCATTGGAGTTTTTGTATTATTGAGGTGCAATAAATAAGTTACATGCATGTGATATAACATACTATAATCGCAAAATATCCACAAAAACTCCCTAAAAATGAAATAATAATAGGTATGTAAAGTCCCACGAGGGCTTATAGCAAATATAAAAAATAACATATCTCTAAAGTATGTTATGTGGTCGGCATATCGCCAGTTAAACATTTAATTTAAGAATATCAAGCTCTCTACTAAACGTACGCCCTACAAACCAAAGCAAAATAGTTAATGCAAGGAATGAGATATATATTGAAAACCCAGTTATTACGCCCTCAGTAACATCACACTTGTTATAACTGTGATACAGGTAGCTTGCGGTTTTCATTGTGGAGAACATCGGTATATCCTGACTATTATAGTTATCGTAAAACGACCTTGCAACCATTTCAAAGCCAATCCATCTATATTCATATAGCTACAGACAAGTAAAGCTAATGTCTGCGATATAGATTTTAAATGTATATTCTTATTTCGCACGATAAAAATAAACGGAATTTGCATTATGTGGGAATAACGCAAGTATGATCGCATGTTAGGGAGTTTCTTAAAGCGCGCGTTTATTATAGGAAGTCACATTTATGTTCTTTTCTAACACGAAAACATCACGTTTTAATTCGCTAGACGATAGACAACGTTATTACGAGAAGTTTCAAAAATAATCAACTCAATCTGCCGCAACTGCAATGCAACGCAACTGAGCGTTTTTTTAACGAAGAAATAAAATTATACTCTGAATATGCCTTATCTTAACATATTTGCCATTTTATATATATACTTGCTCATATAAGTTTATATTTCTAAGATAAACCTTAAAATATCCGTTTGCCTAAATATACAATAAATATATTGACAACAATCCATACTATTTGTAGAAGTGACGTAGTAGATTATATCAATACGTCAAATATTTACTGATAACGTGTACATCCTTCATGCGAGTATCCACGTAAACATTAGATGAGTAACCCCACTTCGTATTGGGTTCGGATAAATCAGATTACATTCGCGGAAATCAATGACCTCATCCCAATATCGCGTCCGATTACGCGGTCTTCAATATATTTTAATTGTCATAAGCCCTTCCTTATTCATATTGTATACGCTAAATATTCTCAGGAATCCTAATACACATGATTGTATTGTAATTCAAAGTTTTGAATATTACTGACATTGCCTGATATTGTTATCGGATTGAATCCAGCACATGTGTTAGAATATCTATTAAAGTTTGGCGATATATAATGAGGGTTTGTGGCAATAGTCAACGCACCTGCCAGTACCCTTGTTATGTCAAAAACTTGTCAATCAGGACGAGAATCGGGAAAACCCTGGTTTTCGGAGGTTACTGACCGGACGTTTCAACAAGCAGTTTTTCTAGGTTACTCAGTAGAATGAAATAATTATGTGGTCAAAAATCTACTTTTATTTATTTTAATACGATTCAAAAGCAGCTTGGGAAACCGGACTACAATATAACATTAAAACCGGGGAAACTGACTAACTGACTGGGGATGATGACTAGGATGATGATTATGATGCTGCCCATCTCCTGGATTTTATCTCTTAGTCGCCTCTCAGACACCCAGAGGAAGAGAGAGTTGTACTAGTTAAAACCACCATACGCAAACCTTACCACATAGCAAAACTTCTCCATTCTACTGTTTGTTTTAAATTCTACTGAATGCACCAATGTATAATTAAATCTATCAAATAATGAAAAAGCCTAAATACCAATATATTATGCCTATATCCAAATTTATAACTAAACCATGAACATACTGCAAACACATCTCTGTCTAAATAAATAGTTTGTTAAGATAGGAAATTACCTCAATTATATCCGAAGCTGATCCCACACAGTACTCCATTACAAGCCATGCTGTATGTTCCCTCTTGTAACATCCTTTGTACTCTATAGTATTCGGATGCTCTAGTTGTTTCAAAAACCTGTACGAGAAAGAAAAACAGAATCTTATTGCGTATAATGAAATATCACTTATTTATTGGTATAACTTCAATTCATCTTGTGTTGGAATTTTGGAAGAAAAAATTGGAAGATCAGCTTGCTAAAAAGTAGCTATAAAACTTATAGTATACTGACACAGTTATTGAGCTTTGAAACACTTCAAACCAGTGGTAGCGTGGGCTTACGCCGCCCGGGGCGGAACTTGAACTCGCCACATATTATACAAATTTTGACAACCAAAAAAAAAACACAATATCTAACTTGAAGACCACAAAAAACAACAATATCTAACTTGATGACAAAACAAGGTTGGCAAATCTGTTTTTGCCATCCCCCAAACCTTTTTTGGCGCCCCTCAAAATGTGCCGCCCGGGGCGGACAGCTCTTCCGCCCTCCCCTCGCTACGCCAGTGCTTCGAACACTAATCACAATTAAAGAATCTGTGCTTGTGGAATTATGCGTAAATCTATTAATGAAAAGCAACTTATTTTTCTATTCACTAAATTAACAATGTCTGTCTCATACTATATCTGCCTAATACTATGTCTATTTCTGTGAAATTGTCCGCCAGGCAGACAAAACATTTTTTTCTATACAATATTTTGATTGTTATGGCTGTATCTGGGCGATAGCGTTTCGGAAAGCGTAAAAACCTTACTGAACATTGTATAGAACAATACTATTTTGTCTACTATGGCACGCGTCCACCACATTTAATGTGTGCTCATAAATATGTTGTAAGGTCTTCATTTATATAGCATATCTTATGTAGACATGATGATATTTTAAAACTATAACATGTTTATCTCCACTTTGTTATTTTCTTAATACCCCAGAATATTTATTTTAACTCTGACACAAAAAAGTGTATTAAAAATGTAATAGCACAAATGACAAAACTGCTAAGAATAGCTGTGATATATTTATATATCTTTATAATTAAGCATTATATTAATCTGTTTCAATTTATTTATTAAGCAAAAGCTTTTTCTCACTTTATCTCTTTCAGGATATCCTGCCACTTTTCTTCACTCTGCTTCCCCAAATATGACATCTTCTTGATGGCCACAATCTCCTTGGTGAGATTGCAGCGAGCATAGTACACGGCACCAAAGGACCCATGGCCAATCTCTCGAAGATCCTCAAAGATCTTCTCCGGGTCATGTTTACTGAACAACTCTGCAATGTCAGGGTCCTTGAGGCTGCCAGGTCGAGGCATGTCTTTTTCTGTAACATTATCCCCACATCTATATATATAAAATGAAAAGTAAACTTAGTTCTGATTAGTCATTGTAAAGGGTAAACTTCTAAAGAAGAACCATTAAAGACAGTCAAAAGACCCAAAACCCAAGTCTTATGGTCTTCAAATTGTAAATTTTACGACATGGTTTTAGTGCACATCCCTATGTGACATATGAAAGCTATATGAGTTTGAGACCTTATGGTGACTTCCAATATAAGATCAATAAAATGCTGTTCTGCTACAATACATTAGCCCATTTAAAATAATAATAATAAATGTGTTCTGCACTCATGGGTACAAAGGACACACTGCGACAAATATAATAACCACACCCAGAACAGAATCTAAATTCAGAAGTCTGTCTGCCTGTCCAGCAATCAAACTCGGAACCTACTGTGTGACAACCTTGCAGGTTGTCAAATAATAGACCGTGAAAATGCGAATGGGTGACCTGGGCAATTAATCCATTGGCCACAATGGTCATCGGATCGGTGGAGGGAATCAAATGAAATTGTGTATAACAATTATAAACCCCAAAGATGAGTTGAAATTTAACGCTGAATTCCTAAAACAGGGCAGAATCTAATTATTGGATTACTAAGAGAATAAACTAATCACATTACAATAATGAACCACTTCAATTATAAACCTATTCTCAGAATTATTTGAATCTCGTGAATATGAAGGGAATTGAATGAACTGAATAAAAAGGTAGAAATTTTTAACCAACATCCAAAAAGGAGGAGGTTTTCAATTCGTCTGAATATTTTTGATTGTCCACATCATATCAATTATTTAAATCCAGTGCACATAAAATTTGATATTTACAGGATTTTTTAAGGACACTGCCTCTTATGTATCTTTATCTAAGTGAGACTGAAATACTTACTTACTAATTACTTAGTATAATGTCAAATTTTATAAATGAACTGTAACTTAATAGATTTCAAATAATTAATTTCAATATTACATATGACGTTTAATTCAGGCCTGTTTATTCAAATAGAATTTTCCTCAATCAATATGAGAGATTAGAATATACATTATAATTGGTATAGAAAAACAGAATGGGGTACAATGTAATAAATATTTTAGGCTTTCTAACTTCAACATTTTAAATAATTTACATAGAATATGCCTTACACATAGAGATCAAAATACCACAACATAAATTGTCCTCATATGTTACATATACAAATTGATAAGTTAAAAAAATCACATTTATCAATTGAAATATGTTTTTATTTTATTTCACACTATAACATGTGTATTTGTGTTTTGTACTTAATTTTTTAAACAAAAAACTATCTACCCACATCTAATAATATATAGCAATATGATCATAATAAAAATAATATATTTCCAATAACTATAACAATATTGCTATGGATTTAGGATAATTAAGTGATGTTGTTTCTATGGGGAATCTGAGTAAGTAGTTAAATTTAATATATGTTAGTTATTATCCCTATATATTTATCTAAATAGACATATCAAAACTGATATACATAATACTTAATCATATAAATGTAAGAAATTTTCTTTTGAAAATTAATAAATAATTTGTTTGCTGCTTAGAAAATAATTGATAAAGGATATCAGTAATTCTAAAGCAAAT
The DNA here is from genome assembly GCA_018249875.1 of Cecropterus toxeus. Lineage (NCBI taxonomy): Eukaryota > Metazoa > Arthropoda > Insecta > Lepidoptera > Hesperiidae > Cecropterus > Cecropterus toxeus. Next base: position 1,688 of record DWNE01001245.1, on the reverse strand, counting down.
GATAATTAATCATTATACTAAATAACTTATTTCACATAATAAAAACGTGTTTTTAAATGAAATTATATAAGCTAACGAAATATTTTACTAAAATTATGGAATACCTAATGAACATTAATAAAATGTTCATTTATAAATAAAAATAAATCATTTCTTTTAAGCATAGGACTGAATGACACATTTTTGTCAACAATTCTATAAGAATCTAATGTCTTTGCTATTGTATTGTGTAGAGTACAAGGTATAGAGTGAAAAGAACGTACTGCATAAGCCGGCGGCGTCCGTCAGTTAATTAGAGCACTCCCGCCGCCCCTGGCCATCCTCCGCGCCCGCTATCTGCAACAGTCGGAAACTGCCGATAACAGGCCACGCCAAGTTTCACACCACCTCCTCCACCAGTACATTTACTACCAATTTTAACCACCCCACTTGTCATCCACGGACATTACAGCTGATCTTTGCTCTAATAAATGACACTACCTAATCCAATTAAAATGTTAGCCCTAGGACGACTGCACACAACTCACCTCGGGGCATCCACAGTCCCGACCTCTGCTTCTGTAGCACTCTCGGCCGCGATGGGTGTATCCACACGCCACTTTCACATTTACACTTACTGAATATTATCAGTTATACCCCAGCGGAAGGGTGAATATAGGAAATATTGCGAAATACTTGGCACTTACAATACAAAATTTCGCCTCAAAATGGCGTTGGGGTATAGAATGCGATGATAGCTTTTTGTTTTATAAGGCACACAGTTTATGGTCTCCCATCACTATTGACACTCACTTTATAGTCATTTATCACTTTTTATTTATTAAATGCTTTTTGTAAGGGCGTTTCGTCGAAAAATTATTAAAAACTATTTACAACTTTCCCGTTCTAAGGACATAATTTCTGTGACTTCGACTAGTGGCGCCCTCTTTTGCCACAGTTCGCAGTTTCTTTATAGTTTTTCAAGTGAAACCTCATAAAGCTGCCTATTCAATATATCCTACGCAATCACTGAAGTTAAAAGAAAAGTTAAAGAAAAATTATCCGTAAATTTAAACTAAAAAGTTCAACGTTAAATAACTCGAAAGTAATTAACTTTATCAGTCTCTTTAAAATATATTCTTGTTCATAGTACATTTTAAGTTTACTTTGCATCACCATCAAGTAAAACCTTAAATGTAAACAATAGACTCGTTGACATTATTTGGTCACGGTAAATATAATGATAATATACTGTAACGTATAATATTCTGATAATTTTATAAAATATAGGTAACAAATTTGTAATTTATTAAATTACAATTGCTTGTTATACTATTCTTGAACCGATGAAAATGCTGTCGACCACGATGATCTATAAATTATGGTACAGATAATTTACGTCACATAAGTCTTAAAAGAAAATTTAAAGATTTATAAGAAAAAGCTTTTTCTACTAAAATAATATTGTAAATTATTATCATTATTCTATCCTTAGGTAATGTAAAATATGTTTTAATAATTTAATGACAACTCTATCAATCATTGATAGATTTGTCTCTCCCTTTTAATACTGGTATTAGAGTACTAGATGCACAGAGTACATTATATATACGGGTATAGAGTCATCAGTCAATGTCTCGGTTCAGCGCCATCTATTAAGCAGAGTTGTATTTACAAGATGCTACAGATATAACAAAATATATCGATAT
>DWNE01001244.1:0-22878 GCA_018249875.1 Cecropterus toxeus | reverse complement strand
CTTGTTAATTAGAAAATCTTGCACTTGTGTTTTAAATAGCTCAAATTTTGATATGGCCCGTATGCTCTTTGGTAGTTTATTGTAACTGTTGTTGGCAATGTTGTCCTACTGTTTTATTCTGTTCTGGTGTGATAATACACACACATTGATAGTAGACTTCATTCATTTTTGAGGTTTTTATAAATAACTCTTAGATAAAAAATGTAATAATGCTTGTAACTTGAACCTCGGGCCATTGATTAAGAAAATATTTTCAACCATTACGCTATCACTGCTCAATTCAAACTACAGAGTTCTATACTCAGACCATTCCAGGGATGCACCAATTCGGCGTGTTAATTGATACGGGTTAGTGCCTGACCCAGTTGTTAGACGTTGTTCAACCCAAAGAACCTTTCGGGTTTACAGTTTAAAATGGTCTTCAATGTACATAAATGGTCTGAATTGTCACTGCCGATGCACGACTGAATTAATTGACCAACTGAGGTCGGCATTGCATGATATATTGCTTGCAACCCAATAGTGCCATAAAGCTACGTGTGATTTCATTGCCATGATAGTGATATATACCTAAATGCAGCAATAACATTGCTAACTTTGACTACCCTGCTGTTGAACGACTTTATTAGTAATTTTTAACTTAAGTGTATCTTCTACATATTAAAAATAACACAAACTGAGAGAATATGTACGACAAAACTCAATTCAACGGACTTAGAAGCAATAAATTATTATGAGTATGAATTCCATTTTGACTACAAAGCGTTAATAAATAATTACTGAAAAATCTTTTAAGGGCCAAAACATGTAGAATATATCATTTTCTTGGTATTTATTTACCTGTAGTTAGGTTATATGCAATAGAATTGTGGACAAATATAAATCTAATATATATTGAGAACTACTTGTTCCTATGACTTCATAGGCGCAGAGCGTTAGAAAAAAAATTAAACATTCAACTCCAACCTAACCCTGAATCCATGGAGTATCTTAAAGTGATAGAGTAAATTACAAAATAAATCTAGTTTTCAAATTTTATGGTTCTAGTTATAATTGTTTTGGCCCTGCGACTATGAATCAGTCAGGAGAAGTTTACTTATGACTATAGACATAGATGAAGGCGTAGTAGAAAAGAGAATTGACTAGATAAAACCGTATATGTGACCGTTCATGCCCAAGATACTAGTTTCAGTAACGTGGACGTACACTCATCCATATTTCTATGCGTATACCGATTTATTAGCAAATGGAGTCCAATTTGGTGCTCTGAGTATTCCGAGTAATATATACATATCGCAATTCTATAGAGAGCATTCAAGGAGAATGTGCCGCATCTGTAGCGTATATCGTGACACCTAAGATTATCTAATGGCAACTACACACGAACAATACAAACAAATAATAAAAAAATTAATTAACCTTGAAAATTGGGTCCAAGATTTGAAATCTTTATATGCATAGCTTAATTTCGCAGCAGTGCCCACTTCATTCTCTTTTACCAGAGAAATAAGTACCTATTCTATGTATCAATACAGTCCATAAACTATCTCGGTGCCAAACTTCAACAAAATCGGACAAGTAGTTTTTGCTTGAATGAGTAACAGACACACATTCATCATCAGAAACTTACACATTTATAATATTATTAGTAAGACAAGAAACTCGGGAAACTTACATACTTCAAAGTTTTTCATACTCTTGTGTGTGAGGTCTACAATTAGGTTGCACGTTGAACGGCTAACTTAGATTATTCTGAGTGAAGCCAAGATTAGCAAGTCTGCAGGATATCGTAATTCACTTAAAATTTAGACTTTGTTATAACTAATTATTTATCCATATATTTTTGTTATAACTAATTATTTTCCATATACAAACACATAATACAGTATTTTAATGATAGTAAAAATCTGTGTGATAATGAATATTCAATTTCTTGCTACCGGAAAATGTATACCAAGCCTAACCCTTACAGTCTAATATAGCTAAATTCCTGTCTTCCCACATTAGCCGATATCGAGACCCAGAGGGAAATCGTTTGAAATGCAAATTCTGATAGCAAGGTGTATTAGTTGATGCTTTATTGGTTCTGTTATACGTTGTACTGCCAAGCTTGAGTATGAATAGTTAAATAAGGGGACCAAGTTTTGAATAATGTAGGGCCAAGAAATGACCATTAATGGACTTGAGAAACAGTAGGCTTCTAACGATATGACAGAAGTTTATGTCGAAAAAGAACAATTTTGACGATTTTTAGGAAACTTTTTATTCCTTCAAATTATGTTAATTTTGGCAATTTTGAATCTATGACAAAGATTTGTATTTGTACAAAGTATTTTGTAATTCTAAAAGCTAGATACTTTTCTAGAGATATAATGAAAGTATCTCATAGTATTATTATTTTTGAGAGAGAAGATTATTCTTTTATTCTTACAGTTAATATTCCATACCGGCCAGGTGACGTTTACAAATTCATAAACGCAAAAATAACAGCTTGTGAAGACATAAATGAAGTGTACAAGTAATAGTGCGCCAGTAATAATAATGTTAGTGTTGAAGATATAATTTAAAGTGAAGAACAAACATTTAAAAATAAGTTAAGATATCCACCTTAATTCCACTTCCATAATAACAATGATTATTTAAACACTGATCATCACGAGAAAGTTGCAAACGGGAACAGTATTATACTAAAATTCTCTTTTTCGTACCTTGAGGCCAGGCTACATAATAATTTAGCCCATACACGTAGCAAGCATTTCACGATAAGGCCATTTATGTCGAAGAATAGAGATCTTAAGAGGAGATTAGTATCGGAACACTGAACGTGAAAGCCATGGTAGCTAAGCCCCCATATATTAATTTGAACTATTACATGTGACATCGCCGTAGCCACGGGCAGAGATTTCGATCTCCATAGATTATTACTTGCTAGAATAGAGAAGTCGGTTAAAAAGGCGATGCTAAGTTTAATTAATATATAATTTTAAATTGAGACGCTATAGATCTCTTATGAATCAAATTTAATCCGACTTAACAAATTTCGAGTCGGATGCGTCAGAAGGATATTAATTAACTAGCACATGTCCATTTCTATGGCACGCTCTAGAGCCTAGACGGCTGGTTAGAACTTAATATCAAACGGAGTAACATATACTATATAGTTTTTTAATATAGCACCTAAAATTAAAAAAGGGGCAAAGGGGAGTTTATATAAAAATATGGATATAAAATCAAAGCCTGTATGTGGAACATGAAACCTTAACACTTTTATGTTACTGTGTTGACACATAATCCGCAAAAAGCCCTTAATTTAATAAGTTTATATTAAGGATAATAAAACCTGATGCTTATTTTAATCTCGTTAATATCGTTTTAAAAACATTACCCTATTTTTGGTGCAGTTGAATAGAATTTTCTATATTTCAATTCAAATCTGTCTTAATAAGTCATTTATGTTACAAAGGATTACTTCAAACAATATTTAATTAAGAGTAGAACTTATGAAGTCACTCTATTTAAATTAATTACTCTAAGTAAATTCCATCGTTACCAAAACTGCTCTCCGCTTGTGACATAGCGCCGTATGCAAATTGAGGCATGCCAACTACTCAGCTAATTTAATTACGTTATGTCATACCAAATTGTGATCTATGGCTGTGTTGTATTCAGGAACATAGACTCTGTTATGAGTATAATGACACAAATCCACTGTTGCTTTTGAATTTACTTCAACGTATAAATTTCTAATGATCCTCATCAACTTTATATGAAAACTAGTAATATCGTTCAAACATTAAAACGAAAAACCCGACTGCTTAAAACGAAATTTTTGTTCATAATCATATAGGTATATTTAATTTAACGCGTTTTTGTCATAATTATTTGAAATGTTTATATTGTTCTACTTACTAGCTTTCATTTGAAAACCATATTGTCGTAATAGAAAAAAAATCATCTCTTCCCCCCTTTCCTGTATATCCAGGCGCCATTTTTAAAAAGTAAAGTATATATGTTACTATCCAAACTGAGACAAGTTTGGGCTGTAGCTTGTGCCAAAGAAATATACATACATACATACATATGTATGCTCGAATAACATCACTTTCCTTCTGACGCAGTCGGGTAAATATGAATAAAATCACATTTCTGTACTAACCCTACGCACTAAACTGTACTTTTAGTGTTAGTTTAAAACATAAAAATATAAAAAAATTAATTAAATAATGATATCACGCGTATACATAAGCTCTTAGCTATAATTAAATGATCCTGGAAAGCCATAGAGATAAGCATTTCTCAACTTTGTCAACCTAATAGAGCAAGAAGCAATAATTTAGACTGCAAATGGTAGCAACATTGTGAAACAACTAATGCTGTTAGAAAAGTTACAAAACTATTCAGGCTTTGGTTGATAATAATACAATTGTGATTACGTGAATCGCGAACAAAACTCAATACAAAACAGATAATTCTCATTAAATAGAACGAATAAACAACAGATGGTGTTATAATAAAGTATGATAGCGATGAAATTCCACATTGCGTCAAATTTGCAACGAATGTTTAGAATGCAAATTGTTCCGGGGAATGGCCCTCATTTATAATTTAGCTAACAACACTACAGTTCTGGTTGGCTCTGCTTTGGCCTAGAATTTTGTATCTACACAGTTTATGTTACGAATGTTCAATTTTTCAGAGTTTTGCAGCATTCCCAAATAAAGTGGTTATATATATTTATGATTTCTGTAATTTGAGTAACAAAATGCAAAAAACCCAACATAGTGTGTAGAGCTCTTTTAGTGAGAACTTAGGTATATCCAGCAGTGCACAAAAGGATGGATGCATTAAATTATGTTCTAAAGTAATAAATAATCTTTAAGATAATTTTGAAATAATTGTAATTTTTGAAGAGAAATACTTTTAATGTTCAATGTAAAACGCGGTGCATGGCCAATTAATAGGGAAAATATATACAGTCCGCTAGAAACCCGAAACACCCGTAAACATTTCAATATGAAAGAAGCAGTCTCCTCATACAAGTGTCTAACAAATGTTTGTGTAAATGTTTTATGAGTTCAAAAAATGAGTGGTTTTTTTTAATGATGTGCGTATTAGAAATTAATTGTCATTGCTTTACGGTAAAAGAAAACATTATGTGGAAATCTGCTCACCTGAGAGTCCTCTAAACAAAAGTTCTCAAAGGTGTGTGAAGTCTACCAATTCGCACTTGCCCACTGTGGTAGACTATGGCCTAAAACTCTCGCATTCTGAGAGAAAACCCGTCCAGCAGTGGGACAATAATGAGTTGATGATTATGAAATAAATAAAAATGTCTAAGTAAGCGACTAAGGACTTAGAATAATACTTATGCGTCTACCTTACGCTTTTACAGAACAGAAAATAGGAGATTTAATAAAGCATCATATTGATTATACATTTTTCCACAACTTATGTTGTTAAATAGATAATCATAATCATCATTTATATATCTATTATCATCATCAGTTATATATCTATTATCAGTTGCTTACTATGGCAAATGTGATTGAAGTCTACAGTGCTCATGATCGCAGCTTCCGCTAGTTATGTTAATGTTCTAGTCATAGGGAAATTGAATTACTTATCACATTCTCTTCTGAGGACGTATCTAATGGCTGTTGGGGATGATAAATATCAATTCTTGGTCAATTACCTATGTTATGTATGATGATATAATATATCAAAGGTAGCTTACGTTGGGGTACAGTTTAATATGTTACGGGTATTCATGCGTTTTGAATTTTACTACAGTTACGTAAATCGTGGTCACGACGAAGCTGCGGTGGCGGGAGTAACCGTTGTCAAGCACTAATGGTCCATTAACCTACCTACCCTACGTCTACTTTTTTTTTCTTATTTGGTTCCATATCACGACACATAACACTCACTCACTCACTCCTTAAGCAGCAAACTTTGCATTTTCTTGATTAAACGCGTATCGTCAGAATCCGTAACATATTAAAGTTTATGAATACCGTGGTAGTAGTGGGGTTGGGGTAGTTAGGCCAGTTGGCCACTTAAGAATAAGACTCCTAACCTTGGGTATGTTCCAAATATACATATTATAAGGTTTTGATTATTTCGCTCCACGTGTTTTGTGTCTGTACTACCGTACCGTGTACCGTCTGTACTAGATATATTTGAATAAATCCGTACTTACTTATTTCATTATACAGACAGACATTTATTCCTAATGACACTAATCAGGCAAACCATGTGGGCTGTAGCGCGTGCAAAAGAAATTGACACATACACATTGGTACCCACGAACATAAATGCATACGCTCGAACATTCATGTCCTCTAGACGCAGTTGAGAAAAATAAATAGTTCACATCGTCATTGTCAACCCATTTATGTCCCACTGCTGGGCACGGGTCTTCTCTCAGAATGAGAGAGTTTTTAGGCCATAGTCTACCGCGCTGGCCAAGTGCGAATTGGTAGACAAGAATAGTTCACAGTGGTGTATAAAAATAGATTGCATCAAAAGTACACGGTGAATCGTCGAAATTGAGTTTTAGGTCATGTTGTGTTACCACGTCCGCAAACGCAATGTTACTGGAAGTAATTAAATCATTACGAAAATAAATACGTTCTAGTTTCGCGTTAATGTTATGCAAATTATCAGCAAAGCCAGTTCTTATTTGCACCGCAATGTCATACAAATGAATTCATGACAGACGTATCAAATGATGGGATTAAATTGAGAATATATTAGTGGCATACGGGAAATGTCCATTAACTCTAACAAATATTTATTATAATAACATAACAATTCGTGAATAGTACTTTAATCATTTAAAGAGGCAAGGACACTTCGTGGTTTGATTCTGTATGCACTGCGTGTTATGCGCTGCTTTGTTCTGGTCTGAAAGGTGTATGGGTTACATACTAATCCGTGGCGTTCCAACTTAGTTCTCAGGAGTAGCAACGCCGTAACTACAGACAGTAAACTTCAGGTTCGACAGGGGTTCATTACAGATGTCCATGCAGTGTTGGCTACTTACCATCAGGTGGACTGCATGCTCGTTTGCTATTACCATATTGTAAAAAAGTCTTTGAATAATGTTTCTGGTAATATGTATAATTCATCTATTATTCTTTACTCTTCCTGTAGTATTAGATTGAATAAAGTTAATTCACTTTTTCCATCAAAATCTGAAATCCGACATATAACATGTTATGAATCACAGTATATTAAACAAAACAATTGAAGATCAAATCGATTGCAATTCACAATTTCCATCAATGTTTTTAATGTTTACAGCAATTTACTAGTTTTACTTATTATATTTGATTTCACAATCAAACTTAAAAGCCATAAACATTTAAATGTCTACATGCAGTGTAGCTTATCTTCTAGTAAGTAACAACAAAGTTGTATGGATAACCGTTTGTCACTTCATATTTTACCGCAAATCGATGCAAACAGACCAACTTTCCAACTTCGAAACTATCGATCTGAAACTGTGGCTCTTAAATCATACAGCGGTATTTGATATAACAATATCAACATTGTTTATCACGAGAAATTTACAGCCATGATGGAAGACGACGCGGTACACAATACAGTACAATTTATGTGCGTACACTCCAGATGTAATCTCGTTGAATCCTATGTATCCCTATGGGAACCCGAGAGCTTTCCCTGAGCTGCTACACACTTTACACGTGATTATACTATTGCCTTTCTCGCTCGCAGAAACTTAGAAGTGCTCTGAGACCCCTACTGACTTGTTGTGCAGTAAATTCTTAAGTTGCTCTGTGACTCGTACTTATAAAGTCTCGTAAAGCTCTTCGCGACGTAGGTTCGAGATTATCAAGACCGTAAAATAAACGAGATATCTTAATAGGCCGCGCAAAAACAAACTATGGCAATGTAGATAATTTTCTTATTAAAGAGCAAACTCAATTTGCAGACTGCGTAAAAAGCTTAACATAACCTTAATCACATAATTATACCACTTAAAATTACAACCCCATTAAAAATCGAATCAGCATACACATAATCATCGGATCGGTAAAAAATCGCTGATGCTATAAATCTACGTAGCTATAATGTTCCGACATTGAGTAAAAAAGTATTAAAGTGCACTCATGCTATCCAGTTTCGATATAAAAAGGTGTAATCGACGAGACAAGCATCTAGTTGCATTAAAAAATGCACGCCTCACAAAGGCGCAGTACGTTAAAGATATGCAATCCCGCGCCCATGGCAAATGGCTGAAATTAAGTCATCACTCCTCTATAAGGGGTCTGCGTGTAGGCTACTTCAGTTATATTTAACTACGCGATGTCCTTGACGAGGATAGCGATAATGAACTCTATTTAGCTGTAGTAAGAAACGAATTTGATACAGCGGATGTAGTCTATCGGTTTTAATGGCGGAAAAAATCGCGCCGTCATCCCGTCGACAGCGAAGCGTGACGAATCGCGATGGAGACGTCAATTCCTTTACATTCTCGACAAAACCAACAAGTAAAGTACAAAAAACCAACAACAATAAGAATACAGTAAATGGAACGGACAAGAGAGAAGCGGTCGCGGATTGTCGTGATGATATCCGACTACCATCAGACTTTACAATTGATGTAAAAAGCGAAATTAAATAGTTGGCTGCTGCCCCGTTTAAAATGTTAACTGTTGACACAGTTTCGGTTGGGTAATTTTAAATGACCACAGAATTCGATTTGAAAGTTTTTAAGGGATTATTGTTGTATAAAATTCTAATTTAAGCTTTTTATGAGACAAATTTATCTTTACGTTATTGGGTCAGTAAGAAGTACGTATACTTAAAATAATATATTTTTAATATAAAGATGTGAATTTGTCCAAATGAGATTTACTTACGAGTACTTATTTATGGTCATAAGTATTTTTTGGCACAATTTGTCGCCAGGGTGCCTTCAGACTACCTTCATTAGTAAGAAAAGCGCCATGATTAACAGTAGAACAGATTTGGTTGGCATACCTAATTTTGATGTTTTGATAACGGCTCTTAATATGCATGCACATTTCTTTGTTTCAAATCCTACTCAAAAATTCGTTTGCTGTTTCAAACTGAATTTTCGCGTTTCTTTATTTATCCAATTAGACCGAAATTTCAGCTTCAAATCGTGGAATTATTAAATTCAAGGACTCTAGAACGTCGTCCCATGAGAGTCGTGACACGACAATCATGACATCCACTCTTATGATTCCACCGACACTAAATTCCTTTTGTATTTATCTTCGTTGCTTAACAATTTCATTGTGTTTGTTCATTTCTCGACATCAACATTCGTTTGCCCAGTTCTTGTCTCGAAATGAACATGGATAGAGATGTCTCTTTTTCTGTTTTGTAGTTTACACATAATGCTTTCAGATAAAGACATGTAATATAAAATATAAAAATGTGATTTATCCAATTATTATTCTACTTATTGTTGATGTGTTCATTTTTACTCGACTGCGTCATAGGATAATGTTTTTTGTATCGTATGTATGTTTGTATGTATGTATTTTTCAAACACCTTTACAGCTTGTGACGTATGGTGTATCAATAGAATAAATCAAGGTATTTATACCTGCATTCTACTGCTAAAATGCGTCAATAGTCGTCGATAATGATTTTTTTAAATTACAATTCTAACGGTTTTAAGTTTTGATAAAATAACTCAAAACACTAAAACATTATGGAAAAAATATTTGGAACATTCAGTTACTAACGTAGAATAATTCATGCACGTCTAAGAAACACACTTCATTAGATATCGGGTTTTGTAAATTAAATAAAAAAACATGACGTTTTGCTATGTGAAGCCTACGCACGCTCACGTATCATGCATCCTGCGCGGGCGGACACACGAAACGGATAGTGAGTACAGAGCTTTACAATCTGTAGGGTCATTAGTTGTTTTGTTTTATCTCAAGAGCTCGAGTCCCCCGGGGTCTTTTGTTTCAACGATCTCTTTTATATCGGCGTTGCTCTGAATGAGTCTATTATTATTTTCTATTGGGGGTCTGTAAGCTACCGTGTTGGCTTTAGTGATTTCGTTAACAGCTTTGTACTGATTTTATTTGACAAGATTTCGCGAAGTAATAATAATTTGGAATGCTTCTTTATTTTTATTACTGGAATAAATCTATAAAGCTGCGTTAGTAGTATTTAGTTTAATTCTAGCTCTAAGAAATTGTTAGTCTACTAAACTTTTTATGGCAGAACTTTAGTATAAGAATCACACAAACAAAAAAGTTTCTACTGATATTTATCTTAATTATTAATGACCTATTAAACACTATGTAAGAGAACTCGAAAGCTGTTTTAAGCGCTGATCGTTAAATTTTACTATTAAACATATTACGATTCTTTTTCTTTTATGGTAACCATTTTAGATGTTAAAGATTAATAAATATTTGAATGAAGTATAATATTTTGTTGTGTGATCATATATTTTGGCGTCTTTACTTTATGCTTATAATTTCTCATTGTAGGTATGAAATATGTATTTACATTGTATATTTTGTATGAAATTGTATGAAACTGTACTCCGGTACTATGAGTAAATGTTTATTATGTTTTCTTAAAACAATCATTGTTTATGTTTTCGCTTATAATTTAAAGTACACTGCAAGGTATGACTGAAAAGTGCAACAAAAACGTGAAGTGTACATTGCAATGTAGGCAAAAACATGCATAATAAATGTTATGAGAAAACAAGAACTCGTATTAGTACTGTACGATACTGTTATGAACCTCAAATAAATTTGCAATCCTGAAGTAGGTTGAAAGATAAGTTGCTACGCAAAATGTCGCATGTCTTTGCCTTATGATACTCTTCAAAATATAAAACAGCAGCGAACTATGTTGTTAAAACAGATGTTGTTGTTAAAACAGGTGTAACTCCAGATCCGCCACACCTATTTCTACCTAATAACAGCAATGTTATACTTATCCGAGGCCTTCCATCTTACTCATCAGGGGTAGCAACCAGTGGCGTTGCGTGGGTTTACGCCGCCCGGGGCGGATAATTAGAGATCGGGTAATCGGGATCGCCACCCATTCACAAATTTTAGTCGGCAAAAAAAGCATGTAAGTTGACCAAAAAAACCGACAATATCTAACTTGACGAAGACAATATCACAATTGACGACCAAAGAAAAAAAAACATTATATCTCACTTGACGATAAAAAAAACGACAATATCTAACTTGACGACGACAATATCACGCTTGACGACCAAAGAAAAAAAACATATCTCACTTGACGATAAAAAAACAAGGTTGTTAAAATGTGCCATTCGGGACAGACCGCCCTTCCCCCCCCCCCCCCCCCACGCTACGCTGATAGCAACGCATCTGTAGCGACCCTCAGGGAAGACCTGATCATGCACATGTCCGGCAACGGCCACTTACAATCAGATGGGTTGCATGCTCATTTGCTATCTCCATAGTATAAAATAATTAAAAAAATCGTTGCTCTTCCTCCTCTGTTTCCACTAATTGCAGGCGCCATTAGAAAAATATAGCATGTGTCACATTTGAAACTGAAACGAATCTAATGATATTGTCTACTGTTTGGGCTGTAGCGCGTGCCAAAAAATGTACATACATACAAACAAACATACATACATACGCTCGAAAAACATTACCTGACTTCTGACGCATTGGAGTAAAAACGGCTATTCAGTCTTTTCATATACCTTTTGTTTTATTAACAAACGTTTATCACTATCTTTAGTTGCATCACGAATATAATCAATAATGAACGTAAACATTTTACGAACACGTACCAATTTAATATCAACGTCAACACCGCTCCCAACAAGTGCTGATCCAATATTTGGGCGTTTCGTGCGCTCGTAATCGAAAAGCGATAACAATCGTGATTAACCGTAACCCTTAAATGCTGAGCATGATAGTCTAATGGACTACCACTAACACCTTAATTTATGTGTGTAACAGAACATATTGAATGAAGAAGATATTTTTTATAAATTTTGCCACAAAATCGGTAATTTTGTTCAATGAACATAGTGTTACATCCAGTCTCTTAGTCAAGAGACTGGATATGTTTAATGACAATTTTAATGATACGTATGTCTCTAAAGACATGCTAAACGCAACTATCTCGAAATCGAAAGATTTCAGTGACATTGTATGTCCTATTTAGGTAGGTTCAATTTAAACAAACTTTTTTACGAAATAGAAATACCTACAAAAGTATTTTTCTCGCCTTACCCTTAATCTCCAGAGAGATGAATCAGAATAAGAAACGTTCTTTTTTGTCAGTCAAACTTTTCTTCGAATGTCCCTATCGTGTTAAAAGGGTCTAATTATAAACCCTTAAACCGGTTCAGAGGGTTAAACAAAGAGGAATAACAAATTAGTTTGTTACAACAGACGTGTGCCGTCACTACCAAGGCTTGTGATTAAGAAAAAAAGAAAACGGGCCGGCCGCCTGCGGGTGTAAGGTATATAGTAATTATTAGACAAACGCCCGAACTCAAAAACGCCGACAGACACTCACACAATGCGCTTGCGCATCTCCCACACATTGATACAGCTTATTCGCACATGCTACACACTCACACACAAGTGGAGCTTAACATCATAATTACGAAGGCCACTGACGTGCGTCGAGCTGTAACGAGCTTAAACAAAATGGCGGCTAATTTTATTTATACACACCAAAGGTTCCATCGCTGCTTGATAACTTGATAGGATTTTATAGACAATGGTGTTTATAATGTCTGGGTTAATTGTCAAGGGCCGGGCCGGTCTACGTGGTAACTCCCACACCTTAAGGTAGGCGGTCAAAAATTTCTTCGTTAAAGATTTTATATTTAAATACCAGGTTTACCATTGTACTCATTAAAAAGAAACATTTGTAAAATACATACTTACTTACACTTACATTAAGGTAGTACGTAGGTTGAACTATGTAGATTTTATTAAATTGTTTGTACTCGAAATTTGTTGTCATTCAAAAAGTGGTCTGAAATCCTTTTTTTTATTATTGCGATGGCTTAAATTAAGAATTTATTTTACGTAATTCATAAATGACAGACATTTTCCTTGATTTTAAAATTTCACTTACAAAATTTCAAAACTCATCGAACATATTAACATAGAAATTTCTTATCTTACTCATCTTTTACCAGTTAAAACAAAATCTATAAAATAACATATTAATAGCCTCGATAAAGAAATCAAAGGCTGCTTTAATTTACACTAGGCACATGTTAAGGCGTCGTTGAATAAATTACTTAAAATATTACCTTGTCCACAAGAGAAAACACTGTATCGCCGAGTAGAGATATAACATAGAATAACAGCTCATTTCATTAACAATGCCTGTAATGATGATAAAAAGAAACTTGACAACCCACACGCCATGCCCTGCTATATGATAATGAAGTCTTTATGAATTAAATTCTTTTGGGCATACGTAATTTTTTAACAGTAGCAGGAAACATTTAAATATGAGTTAGTGAGTGATTAATATTTATCACCGAACTAAGCACAGTAGGCTGTTTCTCTGTTTGGAAAGAACTTGCGCAATGAGATTCGAAGATGTAAATTTTATGAATGAATTTGGGTAATTTTTAGGATCTTATGAATTTGAAATTATGTAGCTTATACTCTGAATTTTGAACTGACATCAAAAGACAACGAAATATAAAGTTTATGTTGCGGTATTTTCAATGATAGCAAAACTATTTTCTAGATATTCACTCAGAACGGAAGGACATTTGGAAGCATACCAAGAAACGCATCTCAGAAAAGACACGGTTGTAGATAGAGACACAATTGGAATAAAACGTCCAAGTGTCTTTCTTAGAAAACACTCTTTCCGATCTTAAAAAAGATAACTATGGCCAAGAAAAATCACTCGAATTAAGCATTCTTAAAAGAGTTGTCGAGCCACCAAATTAAGGCGGCCGTGTAGAAAGAAAAATAACATACAAATAGAGTTAATCAAGATTGTGGGAAGAGAAATAACTCGGTAATTATTAAAACAAGATTATTATCCAAATCGCTATAAGTCTTGTACCTTCAAAACAAGTTCCCTAAAGATTAATAATGGACGCCCGTCATTAACGCTTCTAACAGTAATTGCCTGGCACTATTATGATGAATTGTTGTAGTTTTGTGGGTACATTCTCATTTGGTGCATTTTTAAAACGCTCCAAGGGATTATCGTCCTAAATTACAAGACTGAGTAACAGTTTCGGTTATTAGAGCGATAATTACCCTAATAATTTCCATGCATCCAAAACATCTGCTCTTAAAAAGTTTTATCTCGTTAACGAGTCGCATTCAAGTCCCGACGTCAAAGTTTCTTAATGTTATTTTAAATGGAAATATAATATGTTTTTCTCACATAAAGCTAATTTGTTTACGAATCTCTTCTGAGTTACAAAAGAACTTGTCCTATCTTATTTAAATTAGGTACTAAAATAAATACAGTCGGCCTGGATGGCTAGGAGAGTTTTTACAACATTGAGCAAGCTCCGACGGGCGCTCTTAACCAAATTGTATTATTTTGCATTAATTTTTGACAAAGTATTCTTAAAGCCGGAACTCACAATTTTTTTTCGTTTTAGTGAAAATTATCACTATGATCGTTATTAAATTCAAAGTCGGTTTTATATTTATAAATGGAAAATTCCTTTGAAAACCCCGTAGCTGAAGTGCACCTATTCATTGAAGCGTGTCAATTTAAAACTTCTCATTTAACTCAGTATCAGTTTTTACCGCAAAGGGAGTACAAATAAATGATAAATGTTTATTGGCATGATTTTCAAAGACCACATCTAATAAACTGCTGTTTGCTAATGAATTGGTGGTGTTTAGACCAATAATTATACCTGCAAAACTAAACAAAGTTATAATTCTATTTGAATTTGGTTACCTTGTATAATTTATCTATTATATAGTTTGTGGTTTTGTTTTGTTTCTTTTAGTAGCTCATTATTATTTTGCCTTTTTTGTTACAGTTTTTGTAACAGTTGTTAAAGATAATAAAACCCAATGTCAAGCACAAATTATATGCAAGCCTTAACTAAAATGCGCTCGATTCTATATTAATAAAGCTGATCGAACGGGTAAGTCAGCTGAGTGCAATTTCACCAAGATATGAGGCGTTAACGATTCAGATCTTTCAAATTACATATCATTAATTGAGACGTCAAGATCGCAAGGAAAAAAGAAGGGACGTCTCCATACTAATTTAGATATCAAGCCAACGAGGCCGACAAATTGTTAACCATTCGTACTGGGTTCGTGGAATTAAGACATCGGTCGGTCGCTTTGTTCCCAGATTATTTTTAGTTGCCGACATATCAATCGCCACAGTTATGTTGTTTTGGTATTTTTCTGCAAAATATCTTTGAATTAGGTGAACTGGTGCAAATAGGTTGAAGGTTTTCTTATAACTATTTTAATATATGGGTGATATTATATTTTATAACATATATTGTTAATAAAGAGGAGATGTCACAGCATAATCTGTTACTATACTATCCTAATATTATTTCAGTTCTATAGCAGCAACCATATACCTACTGCTTATATGTTTTTCATATTCTATGTCGAAAAATGTGATAAGAGGTATTTGCAGACAAGGGGAATTTTTATCTAGTTTCCAAGAATGTCATTTTATCTATAGTCCAGTGTTCTCCAGCTTACGGACAACCACAACTACTAAAACACACTTCTATAAGTTTTGTGTAAGTAATATTTACTTGCATAAAAACGTAACCCAAAAGATTCCTACTAAATTGGTTTGATTCAACAAATATATTTATTTAAACGAGACCGACGTATCATAAGAAATTCCACACAAAAAGCCTAAGTTTACATTTTATACTTCAATAAAATAATGCAAACAAATAAATCTCTCAGGACTATTAAGATATCAGCTCATTATTATATCACTTATGATTCGCTATTGATTGAGAGATCACGGTGAGTGATAAAAAATATAAGACTGATTTGAATGTTGGAAATATTAATAAGCAATAAATAAAAGAAGCTGAACTGACTGAATACGACGCCAAAGTTATTAATTGAAACGGACTTCGATTTCCACCTTGTGCTTCTTGAAAAGGAAATAAACTAACGCCTTCACAAACGATACAAATTTATGATTTCGAAACACATTCAAATGCAAATGCAACGGTCAGACAAGGGTTAATTGATGTTAATAATAAATAATAAAAGAAACACGTACCCACTACTATAGACGTGGTAACAAATGAAAAAGTAATTTACGCGATAGTGGGATCAGCGGAGAACCAATTCTATTTGATTGGTTATATGGGTATTATAAATTGATGCGAACGACAGATGAAATGAGTTTTGGTAATCGAACCGCGACACTTCGGCGATTTAAAACGTTATTAGTGGACGAATATTCGACTTTTAATGGCGATTTTATGAAAATGTGACAGGCGAAATACGAGATTTATGTCTTAATAAAGATTCTCATTAAATATTTAAGGCTTATGTCTTCGCTGACTTTACAAATTACCCTACGAAAAGGACTGCTTAAAAATATTCTACTTTTTTTTTATTTGAAATTTAAATAGATGTCTCATTTTCAGATTTATTTTTTTAATTTTTATATCATTAGCATTATGAATTAAATAAAGAATATTTGTACGGAAATACATAAATAATAAATAAATATGTAAACAAAAATCATATGTTTCATTTTAATCAAACATACTCGAAGACAAAAGATAAGAGATTTCAGAATTTTTAAATCGTTGTAAGCAATCTTATCGTTTACTTACTTCATAATAATGTTCGATTATTTTAATTCAATCACGGCCAATGAAATTAAATACATAAGCCGACCTAATATTTATCTCTACACTGTTTGGCGTTTGGTTACAAACTGTTTAGCTAGAATATCCAAAAAGTTAATGTCACATTAACGCGACATTCAGACTAAATTTCACAGGTCACATGTTTTGAAATAACTATAAGGTACAAAATACAATTTTCTACATCAGTACGCTCTGGTAAAGTCTTATGACCGAGGAGAGTTGGAGCAAACCCAGCCTCATTACCATATTATCCAAGCTATGAAACGGGACCCGTCTTAGGTACTTGTGCCATTATCGCCTAGCAACGAGTAAAAATATGTACTACCCTCTTTACCAGTGTGCCCTTTGTCAGGAGCATTACAGACAGTGTGTTTAAAGAAAAAAACATTTACGTACTTAAAAACATCTGAGCGTTACGAGGTGTGCCAGGTCCAATATCTAATCAGGAAGTACAGAAATAGTGACCTCTTTACTACATTGGGCGAATTTAAGTATTTCTTATTAACTCGAAAATATATATTTTTTTGAACCAAACTAATATTACGCACGTTTTAGGTACATTTACGAAATAACGACAAGGAGTCTTAGCTCATGGCGATGAATGCAAAATGTGTTGAGTTTTGATATGACTTACTATGACATTTGTATCGTGTAAGTTTAACGGCAGCATGGGACTGATTCCCAGGGTGTAATTATGGTTGAATTATATTTGTACCCAATTTTACACTCATATATGAAATTTTATCGCCCCTCGCTTTCCTGCTCGCAGGGAGAAGCCGATAATAGTAAAAAAATATGCTAGACATACATACGATGCACATAAAACCTACCTTATAATCTAGAGTATACCTTGCATCATTGTGGGCTATTATTATAAGCTTTATTATCATACACAATTATGTTTGTTGTCAGCAATTAGAATTTATTTATAGACACATCGTGCCAAATTTTCTATGTATTCACTTATTACATAGTAATCACTTAAATCCATATTTTTATTTTGTTATTATTGAGAATTGTAAGTACTTCTTGTTCTTTTAGTCCTCAGCGTAATACGTTGATAACATAGAAATGTACAATTTGAAGTAACATAAGATTATTTTTATGTAAATAAATATAACTGGTTACTTATACAGTTACAATCACGCGATATCAGAATTTATAAACATAAGTCGTTTTTTATTAGTATTTACATGGCTGATAAGCGCCATCATATCTGTAAGCTATTATTTGTTCTTCTTAATACCAAGAAATGTTTACAAGAATGTGAATCATTCTTTAAACGCTACTATAAAAGTATTAGATGTCGTTAGTGATAAGTTGTAGCTACCTACAGATGCAAATTTACTACCTGAATGTTAAATGTATAGAGCATTAAATATTCAGCTAAGGCGATCAGAGCTAATGCTGCGAGACATTAATGTCCAGTCGTGTGTTTATTGCTGGTTACATTAATAACACTTAATCATTTAGAGCCATTAATAGGAGTGCGACAGGGAGATCTATTAGGGTCGTTTCATTTGTTATTTCGTAATTGGTAATTTAATAGAATATTCTGAAAGTATTTTTAAAAGGAAAGCATTAAATGACGTTTGTATATCCATTTACACTGGGTATTTTGTCTCAGAACACTTTTGGATACTCTATGAAATTTTATTTACAGATAAATGACTTTAGATAAAATTATTAATGAAGTCATAAAACCGGTGAGGCTGAACTCGGCTAAAATAAATGTTTCTTAACCTCAACTATAAGGACAAGAGATCTATAATCCTATAACGACCGTAACATAAATAAGTTTCGGTTTCGGTTTCATTTTACAGTCACACTTGGCGACGTGTAAAATATTGTTATCGATAATAAAACTACAATAACTCAGCGATGACTTTATACAGAGAATCGCATCACGTATTAAGAAATCCGAGAACACCATGTAAAGCAATCTCGCTGGAAATAAAACAAGAAAGCTTTTATGAATAAATTATGGCAATGTAAAGTATGATAAATGATGTAAAGATTGTAATGGAACAGCTTGAGGTGTACAATTGACAGCATAAGTTGCGGCGCACGATATTTAATTCAAAGAAGATGAAGACGTTGGGTGTGTTAATTTAGAGAATGGCGTTAGTGCCTGTATGGCTGGTTGTACAGACGCCGCACATCGAGCACAGCGGGTGGTTTGAACGAGAACTAGTATCTTACAGGGTAATGTAATAATCTAAGTATCTCCCGGCCACGTTAACAAGACACTTGGCAACCGAGAAGTGGAGCACGAAGGCTTTGTAAGCATGACTGTCAGATATCTCCGGCAAGACGCCGAGGTTTCCGCTTAGAATGGACATGTACATGCACGTCCGATGATAACTCACGATTTGGACGATTAAGATGTTGCGAATAATAATTAAAATTTTGACGTTTTGGGAGCACGGGTCAATAGGTTGGCGGTTAAGAGTTATAATTAAGTATTTATTGAAAGGCGCGCGGTTCACGCGGTTTTTATTTATTTATATTGTTAGGGATTAATTATCGCAGTTTTCTGGTTTATAATTAATTTGGATTGATTCTTCAGAAAATAATGAAGATCATAATAAATATAATATGAACATTTTATAACGCAAATTATGAAGTCAAAGATTGTCATATACACCTACTTAATTCGTAGCGATCTTACTATAACATAAACTATACACATATAATTTTGATTAAGGATATACCTTTAGTTAAGTAGTAGACAGATCAATAACTGAAATATTTTCAAGAGAAACCGCAAAATGTACACAATTAAGTATTGAATAAATCAATATTAATAATGGAAGTGAATTGCTTCTAAAGATAATAGAACTAATTATAACATATCGTGGAGCACGATGATCAAACTAAATCCGAACGCAATTTATGTGAATTATATCTACTTTCATCAAAATTCTCATATTATCAGCGAATTAATACTTATTTAGAATTGCAAATTGCTGTTCTTAAATTACACCATCAAGAGTACACTTCCAAAATCAATCCAAGAACTCTCTGCATCTTAATGCATGCTAAAGTCAGTTCGGAACTTGCATATGCAGGATGGCGCAGACTAAGATTAATCGAAATCGGATCCAAGTAGTTTGCTCCCCTAATGTTTGTTCCGACTTGCCGATTTGATTTACTAATACTTGCATCAACTCGCTCTGTATTTGCATTTCTAATGCCATTTTGATCTGATTCGAGATTGACACGTGCATTTGAATATAAACCCACATTGCGTTAGACTTAAACTAATTTTGAATTCTAATTTTCCTCCGTTGTTTTAAATATTTTGTATTTTTCAGTTGTTCATTAAATCACTATATTAAGGTGAAATATAGTAAATAATGAATTAATGTGTTGTTGCTAATTTGTTTATTAATTTGGAATTTCCAAAACATAATGAATATTACAAGTACGTAAAAATTTATAGGAACATTAAATATGAATGTTTCAAATTTAATATAAAGTCATCCACATAGAATACTTGTTACTAGACATAATCACATATTATTTATATTGAGTCATAAAAAGGTCCTAGGTAAATTAAATAAGGAAAACTTATGGAAGATTTTCATGACTTTAACGTAAAACTGCTCTCACGTAGGGTCTCGATTTCGATTCGGGTTCGATTCCCGGTCAGGCAGATTTATATTCTGGGTCTGGGTGTTTGTGTATTCGTCTTTATGTGCGTTCATATTATTTACGTAAAGATAATGAAGTGAAACCTTTCTACTCTTAATAAAACAATTTTACTAGGTACCTACATAACTTATAAATACAATTGTACGCAGGCAACAACGAAAAATAAATTATTTTACGCACGAGTAAATATTCTGAAAATAGAGAGCACAAAACGATAAAAATAATAAGCTCCTAATATTTTTCTTGTCGTAAAATATAACCTAGTATTTTTGCGACAAAACTGGAATTTTCCTGGCTAGCGCCAGTATCAGAAAATGTTATTTAAAATTTAAAACACAGATGCAATATTCCTAAAACGTTTGAACTTCTACGACAATATAAATAAAAGATATGGAGGTGCCTCGAATTCTAAAGTGCTTGTTAGACCAACGTTCTTAGTTCAGTTGACTCTAAAGCCGCTTATGCATATACCATCACAATGACACCGTATGTAAAACAATATAAAAATAAGTAAAATAAGTAAATTGAATGATTGAATACCTTAAAGTATTTTAAACGAACAATTCCTAAATGTAGGTAGTGAGTATACTCTCCCATATACTTTTAATAAAAATGGCATATCATGGTTTTCTATTACATTACATTTTAAATTATTTCGCGTATCAGTCAATACAACTTTTTTTTAATTTTGTATATTTTATTATATAATTTAATATATAATATATTCATAATTTTACAAAAGATAAGATCAGAGACAAAATATATAAAATCGACAAGTCGATTATTGACTCTCATTTTTTATTTGAATATATCATAGAAGGTAACCTTAATATTTACAGTAAAAAGATCTCACACGCAGCATGTAGATTTTTCTGCCGACTATATAATTTCATGTTGAATTTCTTGTCCCTATCGACCCATTCACAGATGCTAGTAGTCAAAAAGGACCGCGGTCCCTTTTCGGAGCGGTCCCTTTTGACCACCGACTCCATATAATACATTGTTGAGTACTGAGTACGACCAGAATACATTGTTATTGAATTAGTACTGTTTGAATTCCCTAGCAGGTTCTCGGTAAGTGTGTAGGACTACTTATAACACCTTATTTTGATATGCATGAGCAATAAGGATGTGTATTTAATAAGTTGAGATTCCTATTGCACATGTAGGATAATGTATAGTAAGCTTAACACGAATCTCATTGTAGCATACCTCCACTCATTCACATTTTCTAGATGGACCTAAAAAGTGCTTAACGGAAGCGCAGTATCATAAGCTCAGTTTATCTCTAGTTTTAATCGCGAAGACTTGTGGTTGGCGCCTTGATTTACAGGCCATTTGGACGCTAGAAGAGAGTTATGATTCGGTTTTTAGGCTTGTTAAATATTTGGTTCGTTTTCCATACAAAAATGGTGCGTGCTTTTCACACATAGCAAAATTGAAACTTTATGACCATAAGGATATTAAGATCTATGTTTTGTTAAAGATGGATTAAGTAATCACTAATTTATTAGGACATCTCATTTCACATATACTAAATTTGTGCATAAAAGCTACTAATAAAATCGTTAACGTAATTCAGACTGGTGTACAACGCCACCTAGTTGTGGCACCGACAATTCGTAAACAATTTTCGTATCATTGAGTTTCAAATTACAATTCTAAAGAAGCTTCATTTCAACATGGTTTTTAAAATTTGGAATAAATAAAATAAATTCATCTCTTCTTGTAGGGAATCGTTCATGTGCTATCTAATCTATGAAATTTTAATAGAAAAATATACGGCTGTATATTTAAAGATGGTAATTTAAATTGGTATATGTAAAGGCATCATTGCCACACTTATTTTTGCCTAATAACACCAGTGTTGAGCGCTGTTGTGTTCTGGTCTGAAGAGTGTGGTAAGGTAGATATACTTATTCGAGGCGTTCCAACTTAATCCTCAGGAATCTGTGGTTAACCTCATATATGACTCCGATCTTATCTGGGGTTGCTTACAGAGGTTCATGGGCGGCAGCGGCCACTTACTATCAGGTGGACTGCATGCTCGTTTTGAAGAAGTCAATCTTATAAAAAAAATTGGCATGTCAGCAATTAATAATAACCATCATATTTGTTGTTGTTTCCAGATATTATTGAAATTTATGTAATATTCATATGCCGCATATGCCACCAATATACATATATGCGCTACCATTCTTATTATATAGCGTAAGCTTTGAAGCTTGAACACAGCAGATATGTTATAGCAGTTATAATAGTATATGTGTGTTATAATAGTATATGTACCCAGGTGGTAGAACCAATGTAGTTCGACCGGGGAAGTACCACCGCCACACCTATTTCTAGCGTGAAGCAGTTCTTGC
>DWNE01001243.1:0-22881 GCA_018249875.1 Cecropterus toxeus | reverse complement strand
TCCAGTTTTTCAAATGTTCGTCCCGATGTCCCCGTAAAAAAGGACGGAAAATTGACCCGTTGACACAAACCATGATGATGACAGTCACGGGGAATATTTAAAAAAATCCTGAAAGGAATAAAATGAATGGAGTGAAGTAAGTGAATGGAATCAATGAATTGAACGGTATGAATGGAGTGAATGAATTGAATGGTGTGAATGGAGTGACCGGGAGAATGTAGTGAAAGGAGTGAATGAAGTGAATGGCGTGAATTGAGCGAATGGAGTGACTGGAGTAAATGGAGTGAATTGAGTGAATTAAGTGAATGGGGTGGACTGAGTGAATGGATTGAATGGACTGAATGGAGTGACTGGAGTGAATGGAGTGAATGACGTGAATTGAGTGAATTGAGTGAATGAAATGAATGGAGTAACAGGAGTGAATGGAGTGAATGGCGTGAATGGCGTCACTTGAGTGAATGGAGTGACTGGAGTGAATGGAATGAATGGAGCGAATGGGGTGAATGGCGTGAATTGAGGGAATGGAGAGAATGGAGTGAATTGAGTGAATGTAGTGAATGGAGTGAATGGAGTGACTGGAGTGACTGGTGTGACTGGTGTGAATGGAGTGACTGGAGTGAATGGAGTGAATGGAGTGAATGGAGTGAATGGAGTGAAAGGAGTGAATTGAGTGAATGGAGTGAATGGAGTGACTTGACTGAATGGAGTGAATGGCGTTAATTGAGTGAATGGAGTAACAGGAGTGAATGGAGTGAATGGAGTGACTGAAGTGAATGGAGTGACTGGAGTGAATGGAGTGAATGGAGTGACTGAAGTGAATGGAGTGACTGGAGTGAATGGAGTGAACGGAGTGAGTTGAGTGAATTGAATGAATGGAGTGCATTGAGTGAATGGAGTAACAGGAGTGAATAGAGTGACAGGAGAGAATGGAGTGAATGGAATGAATGGAATGAATGGAATGAGTGGAGTGAATGGAGTGAATTGAGTGACTGGAGTGAACTCGCAGAATAAAAAATCTTCTGGTCTGCACCTCGTATGTAAATTAGGCATAGGAGATATAATAATAATAGTTATTCAATACTAGATACGCCACGAGCCATCACCCGACTAAAATAAATCATCTTTAAATTGTTATATACCTTTCATTTGATTTGGAGCGATAACAAACACTCTGATAGACAGTAATGTAAAAAATATATGTACCTTAGCTTAATTATTAGGTAGTTGTTTTCAGATCTCCAAAATTTTTGTTTCATAAATATAAGCGAAGTACACATACGGCGTAGTTACAGTTATATTATATGTATGTAGCTTTTTAAACAGATGCCCTACATTCTTCAGGCTCTTCTACAACCATTAGTGTCCGACGGAAGCTTCGGCTTCAGCTACTTTCGGCCAAAAAAACCTCCTTCAGCTACTTTCGGCCATAAAACCACCTTCGACAAAACCTTTGGTTTCGGCCAAAAGGGACCGAAGTATTGGACGAAGCCGAAGATTTCTATGTAGTGAAAAAATTGAACAAACCTTAACATTTTGAATCAGTCAATCACAATTTGAATCAGCGCGTAGTGCATTCGCTACGCGCTGATTCAAATTGTGAAGCGCATAAGTATGAGCACGTACCGTAGTGGGCTTACTTTGCCAATAAGTGATTGAAATTCACGTTATTCCGAAATGTCACCATTTTTGATGAGTTGCAAAGTAAATTTAAGCACGTGAGACGTTGTTTCTATAAAATCATTATGAAAAATTGGTATATTATTAATTTTAGACAACTTTGAAATAATTTTCTTATGGTCTTTAGAAATGTTTTGTCTTCGGCTTCGGGTGAAGGTTGTGATGATAGACGGCTAAGCGGCTTCGACCTAAAATCAAGCTTCGGTCGGATAATAACAACAATGTTTTAAAAAAACATTGTTGAGCACACGCCTTATGTGCTCAATCAAATTTATTAAGAGTACCTAATCAATTAACAGTGTAAATTGATCAGGGAATAAATTCTTGTTTTGTCATAATGGCATTCTCGAGGTCTCACTTAACTGAATTTTATTAACACGAACATTTCTAGAAAATAATCACGTGTCAAGATGTTAATAGTAACTACTTATTCATCTTGAGTACCTATCTACTCTGTTGAAGGTAAAATTGTATTAGGTAGATAATATCAATAAGTTTCGTCCTAATATTAATTAGCATGATTTGTAAATAAAATAAAACTGACGGCATTATATTTTTGTTATGTAATAAATTGTTTATGTAATTTGTGCAATAATTGGTAGGTAGATTTTTTTGCATCCTTTCAAAATTATTTAATAGGAGTGTTAAGAGCACAGTTAAAGTGAGACTACATTAGTGTCACGTGTTGTTTGGTAAGTCAAGTTGTGAAAAATAACATATTTGTATGAAGAAGCGTTATATATTATCTTCATCCCCTAACGTCTTTAACTCAGTCGACGGACGCGTTTACCACACGGCACAGTACAACACGCTAGTGATCGGACGAAAGGCCGCGCGCGCACTCGTTCCGTGCTTACATTGTCGAGTAGAAAGCCGCGAACGTGAAGTTTACACGCTAGGAAATAAAAGAGGAAGTATCTTTGT
The DNA here is from genome assembly GCA_018249875.1 of Cecropterus toxeus. Lineage (NCBI taxonomy): Eukaryota > Metazoa > Arthropoda > Insecta > Lepidoptera > Hesperiidae > Cecropterus > Cecropterus toxeus. Next base: position 20,280 of record DWNE01001243.1, on the reverse strand, counting down.
AATGGAAGCGTGAAACTTAGATGGTCTTCGCAAATATCAGCTCGAGCCATTAACCACGAGGAAGCGATTGCGCAGAAGAGATTAACTTTTGCTGCGACGCCTAGAAAAGATTTGTAGGACCGGATCTAGCGAGAAAAAAGAGATTGTTTTAGATTACATTCCGGCCAAGAAAAGTACTATTTTAAAATATTAAGATACGTGATATAGTTTGACGTGAAAAGCTTCGGGACTGGAGTGGTTTCCATAATATCACCTCGCACCATTAACCGTGGAACAAGCGATCGCGTAGAAGAGATTATGTTTTGCTACGATGGTTCGGAAAATACTTACTACTACAAAACTTCTTGTATATTTAAGTGTTTTTATAAGTGTGATTGCGTTTATTTCTGATGTTTCTATGTTATATGTAGTGTATCTCCTCTATTTTCTTCTTGAAGATGTTGAAGTAGTGTCTTCTAGTTTTTTATGAGTGGATAATTTTATAGTGCATAAATTTATATGATTTTAACTTAGCTCTTTAGGGCAGCGGTTGGCAACTTATTTGGGAAGACGGGTCATAGTAGCTACTCGAGGAAATTGCTGACCAGATTGGAAAGTAGTCTCTGGAAGTTTTCGGCGAAAAAAGTTCATTTTAGAAGAAAAATTCTAAGTTCTAAGACCCATGGGCCGTTAGGGGTGGATTCGGGTCTGTAGGCAATGGATCGCGGACTATGTTTTGCCGATTGTGGTTTTAGGATATCAGCTGTTCAGTTTTAAATACTGAAATTAACGTTCACAATAGTATTATTTGCTTAGATGATGATAGCTCACAATTGAAAAAAAAGAGATGTAATCGATGCAAATTTGTTACAGGTTCCATAAAAGTATGGAATAAATCGCTCGTAAATCAAACGATTGATACCAAACCACTTCCATTTTACACGTTAGAAAACCAAAAGAATATATAAATCTGCAATGCTTCACGGCCGGGTCACAAAGCTACGCGAATACTTGCCAGAAAGGCGACTGTGTGGAAAAGATTAACTCACCTGGCGCTGCACGAGAAATATGAATGTCTGGAATATATCACCCCAAGTAAAAATATAAGGGGATTATCTCGAGATATTTCCATTCAGAGATATAGGTGTTAGTCCCGGTTACAAATAGCAGAAACAAACGTTGTATCGATGGGAACAATACTTCGATATTATCCCTCGCTCAGCCGATTAAGGCGATTTAGAGAGATATAAAAAAGGAAAAAAATGATAATTTACACAAATTTATGGTGGAGTTTTGAAAATGGTTTTGCTGTTAGTGATACCGCGTTTTCGTCAAGTGGACTCCATACACCTAATACCGCAAACGCACAACAACAAACACACTACACTACTGTTATATGAGATTAGTAACGATAACTAAACGTATGATTGTGTACTTATTACTAGAAAGCGACGAAACATCGGTATATGATATGTATATTTAATATTTCGCTGTATGTTTCGTTGTAAACAATCAAAATTCATGAAATTCGTAAGCAAATCACAACTGTGTACGATCGTGTTCAAATAAATTCCTTCAAACTCGATCTGGTATACGCTCAGTGTCTCAAGGAATATTTTAGAGTTATAGAAAATGAAGGAGATTTCGTGACTGATATAACAACGAGCTAGACGAATACGATTCTACATCGGTATACGTAATGTTTGATAGAAACAAAATTTGGTGCAACCGAATACAGAATATTTTGGCACATTCTATGAATCTATTGAATGCTAGTATTTCAATAAACCCGCTTTGCTGTGGCTCTCTCTGCTATTAATTATATTCGACAACTGCAAGAAGTTCCGATCTCGTTTCATTAAGAACTTAAATACATAAACATACTCTTTTATATAATTTGGCTGTATACAAATTGTGTTTTGCATATATTTTTAATTATTTAAGTTGCAAATTACGTTTTAACGAATTAAGTTAGCATTGGAATACATTTCGAGTATTACATACTATAGAAGTTTATTTTAAAATGTAGCGTTCAAAAGGTTTATGTAAATAAGTAACATACCATGGTCCATAATATAAGTGTAAATTGGCCCATACAACAAATGCTAATTACCAGGATAGGCAATAAACCCTACCCTAAGGAGTGCTATTCGTACAAAAGACATTAAAATTTATTTTACTTTCCGCATACGTATCATTTACATTACACTAATCATTGTTATGTAAGTGCTCTAAAATAGGATGAAATTGCGCAAAAAATGAATTATATTGCTTATATTCCTCATTTTTCCATTTATTGCCAATAAGCCATAAAAACTAAAGCGATAAAATCCTTGAATACCTCCCATAGGCTTTTCCTATTTTATTGCCTAACGACGCGTCATAAATACGATGTGAACACGCGCGAACTTTGATAACCGATATGAAATGTTACGACTTTATTTTTAAGTTTTAGGAAACAAAAGAGTTCGCTAACAATATTTTCCTGTCACAATAGTATCACAAACAATAAAGAAATAAGATTAACATAACTTTTAATTTGACATCGCTAAAAATAATTTAAAACTGAAAGTTAGAAAAGAACAACGACACTGAAACGAATTACACAAAAGTGGCCAAAGTCTTCCTTGTGATTTCTCAACTCTAAGTGTGGACTGAAGCGACAACGCTAAGAAATGAAAATATCTCTCACAGAAACGCCAGAGCCACATAATAAATACGTTTATACTGTCACAACCGCTTCCTCTGTTGTTGTCAGTGCTCGGCGAACTAAATAGTTATTATGTAGCGGGTACAACGAATCCCACTCTGTTGGTACGGTGGAAGACGCTTAACTATTTATTAGTTACGTCGGTCTATTTATGAGACTAAATGATGAACTGTTTTCTCTGTAACGTAAATTTTCAAATGTATCTTGCCAATTTACCCTCGAAAGACGAAGTAGCATTATTACTGTTCTTTTACTAGCTCAAATATGTATTATGTGTTTTTACATAAAGAGTGGTTATTAAATGCGAGAACAAAGCTTCAAAATATAAAGGATAAGATTAAATTATAACTCTATGTAGCTAATAACTGTGAACAAATGCGGATGAATAGTGTTTATTTCGTCTGTAAGTAACCTCTATTTGAGATCTAGCTTATTTTACGAATTTCAAGTAAATGAACAATTATTATTATCGAATATAAAATATAGTAGTTGTACTTTAATACGTTTTAATGATTTAATTATATACTCTCAAAGCATTAATCGTCCCACCCGAGTTCAGTTCTGCAGCGGTCTTGAGATGAAAGGCGCGTTTCCGCGAGATTCTCGTCGAGATGTTTCCGCAAGTTTAGCCGTTTCCCTTTATTTATGAGCTCTTCAAGAGCCAGGTGTGTCTCAACTAAAACAGTTCCCTCTGTCCCGCTTGCTTGCAATATAACTGGAGGTATTTTCTCATTTGGATGTTCTAATTCCACCATTTCGTTTCAGCTCTCATGTGCCACGTAAAAATATTGTTGTGGAAATGGGACACAAATGTAGGTTTCATTCGTGGAGTTGAATCTTTTCCCTGACTTAAGTGCGAATTGTCACACGTCTAAAGTGAGTATTCTTCTCGCTTCTGTCCTGCACAGATGAGAAAACAAAATAGGATAATATGTTTTAAAAAATATTTTATTGCGATAATTATGGTTAAATATTTTTATTATTTCTTATCAAGAATTTAGAATTCACTTACTGAGATAAAACTTTAACAGTATATATAAAAATATAGCGATGCAAGCTTTATTTGGAAGGGCAAATCCATTATGATTCAGACGACGACCGCGAAAGCCATAAATCTATCAGAAAGTAGACAAATTGCGTAGCGAGGAGTGTCTTTGAAAGAAGATAACTGTATCAATTTCAATCTGTGAAGTATTATGTCATGACTTTTCTATTTTTTCAGCATAAATTTGTATTTTTAAATCACTACGTCTTTAAAAATTTAATGTCTTTTGAACAATTGCCATATTTCAACTAATATGAATCAAATAAATCCTAGGCAACCCTCTGAAATACAACACGTTATAGCCTACACCATAAAAGAAATACACACGGAGATTAAGGAAAATGGTGAAGAAGAAGAAGAAACTAAAATCATTACTGACATTAACGACAAAGGTCGGTGAAATAATATCTGAAACTCGATCTATGGACTTATTGAATTATGAGTAATTGGAAGATGAAGTAAGATGAGACATAAGTACGGGAAAGTTATTCCCTTGAGCATTAGTTTGATCTAATAAAGTCCGAAGTTCCGGAGAACTTTGAGGTCATTGAATGTTCGCGGTTATAAAAATATTTTTTCTCATCTATATTATTTCAGCAAATTTGCAAGTTTTATTAAGGAATTGTTATGATGATTATTTGTGTGCTTTTGGTAAACTATAAAGTAATTAAGTTTCAAAAATCTCAGCGATAAACTTGGCAACCTAAAAAAATTAAAATAAATCACAATTGATAACGTTCTTTTTTTTTAAAGTCTATGCATAAAAGTATATAAAGTATAATAGTATAAAAGGTAAAAATGTGAAAATAGGACACTTATGGCAAAACTATAATTTTAAATAAATAGAACTTTAAAGATAAAATATATAACATAGGTAGATGCACTAATATAAAGAAATTGCTGTAATAAATATCCTGTGGCTATACAGCTTGGGCAATGTGTGCACAAGGAATAAACCTAATGTTAGAAAGGACGAAGCACAAAGGTTTTTGTCCGGTTTCATTAGTGGATCTTATTGGCTTGGAGTTGTTTCATCTTCGCCTAAAGCAATAACAAGAACAGTGATAATTTGCAACATTGGTAAGAAACACTGGATGTCCACGTTCAAAGTTTTTGATTTTTTAATTAAGTCTTTATTAAAAGTAAATATTCTCGCTTATGTTCACCGAAATGGTGTCGAAAGGAATTAAATAAAATAAACCATATCTTAATATTTAATGACCGAAGTGCAAATATCATGAACTTTAAAAAAAACATTTGAATCAGGAGTGTTGCTATTGTCTCTCATTGCGATATTTACACGACTTGAATCTATCGGAATTAAAGTAATTACACATCCTAGTCAATCTTTTAAATGTCAGTCTGACAATTCCTTTGCTAAAACCCTAAGTCTAATTATGCGATAAATACATTTAGCTTAAGGTAAAAGCTTGGTCCACATGGTGGGTATTTTAATAATTCTTAATAATTAATATTTTAATGCCAATAAATGTTAAAGAATCCTCGTCGAGAACTAGGTTACTTTAACCTTCTCGATACTTTATGTATAATATATAGATTGTTTTCAATATTGTGTTACCGCTTTTTATATTGTGTTTTTTGTGTTGTCATCATAATCGTTTTCTAAATATGACTATAATAAATTTAATGGTTTTACGTAAAAGTTGAAATCTTCACTTACAGTATGAGCAGCTTTTGAAAAAGAATAAAACGAATTTTTGAAACAAAATTTTGAAAACTACAGGATAAATAGATCAAAACATAACGGTCCAGCAGACAAAGCTACGGAAACTGTATAATTTGGACGGAAAAGTCACGTCTGATGCTTTGTGTACTTTTGCTTTCATAGCTTTAGAATGTTGATGAATTGAAACGAAAATATTTCACACTGATACGCATTTCATACCACTAGGCGCGCGTGCTATACGTGCGGCTCCAAAATTCAAATCTCAGATTTTTTATTTATCAAAGTAAATTTTTAATAAAGTTAAAAATCTTACTTTACTATACGTACTTTAAACGAGATTTAAAAAGTTGTGCAAATATGAAAGATCTGTTTTATTACAACTTTTGATACACATTTGGTCTGAGAGGAGAATCATTCACATTATTTACTGTTGTAAGACAGTAATGGTTTGATAACGATTCCTATGTAACTACTTCAGAAATTAGTATAATAATAATAATAGTCGTCATTATATTTTATTAATATAAGCTCCTTCATACAAGCGTTTATCGAGCGAATAAGTAATGGGCGTTATCGCAGCGCAGACGCCGCGTCAACGTCGAAGGAACGCCAGTGTGAAAAAGCGCTAATGAAGGGATAAAAATTTATACCGATCCTCACTACAATTTCACCGAACGAATAAACCTCACCTATTACGCAATTTTCCTTAAACTTCTTTCAGATTACAATTCCTTACATACTCATAACTTTTTCGTATTGTAACGTATATTGCGGTCACTAAAAGTCGTTACGTGTTCCCTTTTTTTGCGACTTCTCGTAATCGCTAAGCCAACAATGAAATATATCCGAAACTGTGTTTGTCGTCGAGTGGGATATGTTCGCCGATGATTTATGATCCCGTGCGGTGTTTATTTTTTTACGAATCTTCTGTTGCCTTACTCGCTCGATTTGATTCTATATCAAATCTCAATTTGACCGAGTGCTTGTCATATTTTCTATATTAATGTCTTGTTATTCGATATATTGTATCTTCGATGTTGCTTGCTCCTAAAATATCTCTGTATTATGTTTAAAAATACGTTTTCTTATGTTAAATAATAGATATATCAGATTTCAAAAAAAATATGATCATTGCTGTATTTTAGCAGTCTTGTTAAAAAAATAATATGCTACAAACTAAAGTAATAAAAAAGAAAAAATAAAAATATATGATGTTGATAACAGAAATGGTCAAATTACTATATTTTTTCAAATTACTGTATTGCAAAATCCCAAGACGTCGTCAAAACTGACGTACAAAAAGTTCACTTTGGATTTACAAGTCGCCAAGACGTTGAATAATTTATCATTTTGTCTAGCCACGTATTTTATTATTTATCTCACCAAGCTAGCTAAAATTATTTACTTCTAATCTGACTCTGTTTTTTAAAGATACATTCGATTTTCTTGAAAAATATATTAGTTAACTAAGAACCTCTTCATCCAATTCGATTGTTTACTTCAAAATAACGAATTTATTGTTTGCGATATATTTTTGTAGATGTAATGAAAATACATAGATAGATGGGAACATTGATTACTAAGATTTGATCTTTTGGATAAATACGACAATTTATGATCTCCTTTGTTACATCCTTTTCCAATTAATCGATTTAGACAGGGATAGAGCTAGTCCGTTTTGCTTTGTGAACTATTCTTAGCTTAGACTCTCACGGTCCATGTTGTCTTGGGCTGGATTATGTTGTATAATTTATTGAGATCTACTTGGGGTTCTTCAATAGGATACTTCATTAATTCGAAGAAATATTAGCAATTTAATTTTCTTGTATAATTCGGTAGATTGTTAATTTTCATCTGTAGCTACATACTAAATTTTATAAATCTAACTAAATCCTAATTTCAATAACATATTTGATTAAGACTAATTTCTAAATCCCCTAAATTGTGTTTCTATTTTTATTAATGTGAATTATCAGATAAGTTAGTGTCCTAAACTGAAAAAATTATCCTATTGTTTCTTACCATTTACGACACGAAGAATTCTTGTATCGAAAGAGCTTGTTGGCAATTTGGCATTATGTACGGCTTTAGGGCCCGGTCGTATAAACTAACGATACGATTCCATTACCCTGTAGGAGGGCCGTTGGAAACACACCCAGAGTTCAGGAGGAGTGACGTCAATAGAGCACGGAACTGTTGTTATCGTGGCAATACATTTTCATTTTCAAAGTCTCTTAAAGCTCACCTTATGGGCGATAGTGCGGTTCGGGGAGTCGTAACGACTCATAGTACCATACTATACTGCTACTGGATAACTGGAGTCGTATTCGCTAGATTATTTCGTGTTTAGCAAGAACACGTGTAGGGGCAATGTCCCGGTTTTGGGGTGGTGGGCACGAGTTTCATATGAGTAGAGTTTTGGAAATTTCTTGTTCGTTCGCGTCTCGACTATTATTTACGTGCGTTATGGGAGTTCGCCAGGGTACACTGTGGACCATTTTTATACGATACTATTATTTGAGTATTTGTTCATGTCTAATAAGGATTTTGATAAAATTTGATCTCTATAATGGTTTTATAATATAATTCTTGGGAAAAATATATTATATTCATTCTTAATCCAGATACTCTCTGTAGATTGTTTATGTATAATATACTCTTTTGATTTCTCTTTGGTATCTTATTAAACATGTTAACGAAAATTCTAGCATTTTAGCTTTGACGACGTGACTAAAATATTTTATAAGGAGCTTGAACTTTTAAAAGGCACTTTGAGTTTGTGCATCGAAGAGATGTAGTAGTAATAAATGTATGACTTTAATTTTTAATGACTCTGTCTATATTGATAGAAAGTGCTTACTATGGAAACTATTACTATTATATACACAATAGCAACACTGTATCTGTCACACTTATGTTAAAAAGAGTCTTCGATTTAATGTCACACGACTTATACAGAATACTTAATGAATGTGACACAAGAAGTTGGATTGAAGCAAGCAATAAAAATAAAATATATTATCAGTCAGTATATAGATCCAGTTTCTTTAAATGAACTGATTACTCAATATTCTAAAACAGATGACACGCTAATAGTAGCGTTGGTGTCATAGCAGGCGTATTTAACGAAATTAGTGCGATGAAAAGACGCACATTCAGAGCGAAGCTTAAACCTAACTACTGCTATACTATGTGGCGTATGCCTGAATTATGAATAAAGACAATAGGCAACATAAACTAGTTCAAACAAATGGTACAATAACGTCTAGCAGGTCGGTTCAGCTTTTATTAGATCTAGGCGTTATTATTTGCGACCCAGAAACCTCGAAAAAGTTCAAGGGTGTCAATTGAAATGGACCGGCGCTTTGCCGAGCACATACATACATGTTGGATAGAGTATTTGTTTACTGCTTCGGCATACGAAGAAACTTCTCATGATTTTCACGTTTTACGTATAAAAGTTGAATATTTATTGGTTAATGTTTAAAATGTTTCATAGATGAGAATATTTTTAAAAGAATTTCTTGCTATATTTTTTATTGTTAAAAAAATTGGGCCTATGTTAAGGTCAGGATTCAAATGACCTTTGGTTTTTCGATACTATGAGTTGATTTCGAAAAAGAATTTATAGACTATAATAACATGCCTTATATTTCTTTTAATAGTACTCGTATGCCACAAACACACCTTATAAGCGGAAATGTATCGGAAATGCATAATATAAATTCCTAAAAATTTTGTTATGGTAGAACGAGGACAACGTTACATAACAAATTGGTCGTGTCTTGTCTGACATTGCTATGTTGATTTCTTTTCGAAGCTATGCAAATATCGAATTGGGTATATGGAAGTATAATGTGTGGGTATCAATCTTAGTTACCAATACCAATGGGTACCAATAAAGCGAATTGTCCTGTGTTGTGCATTGGTGTATCATTATAGAATAGTTTACAAATTTTTCAATAAAATTTGGAACCATAAATTAATTAGACAATATATTACGTTTAGTTAAATAATGCATTCCTCCTCACACATTAGTACACAATGTAAGTTCCATTGCTACTTTTAATTCTTTTGTGTTTTAATAAATGGAACACTACATTTATTTGTTACGACTATCCTTTAAATATTTATTAAAATTGGTCTCCATATAATCACTTTGATATCTGTTTTTTTAAGTGAAAAATTCTTGAGGCGCGTTGAGCAGTTTTTGTTTTCACTTCTATGGCGCTCCGCATAAGTGCCTATTTTTCATACAAATACCTAATGATATTTCCAAAATATTTTTTCGCATTAACGTTTATGTCACCGCCATAGAATAAGCGGTAATAAATAGCGCCTTAAAAATTCCCTTATCTAGAAATAGCAGCGTTTCAAGCGGCCATTCGTCATTCTATGCGGAAAGAATATTCAAATGAGGGCGGCTAGAAGAAATTCACGGCGCGGTGCAATTCTCTAAAATGTCACACGTGCTAGGAGAAATGTCCTTTACGTATTCAATACATTGCGAGTTTCAATTCGGTAGGTGCGAGGCACCGTCATTCCGAACTGGAGGTGTACGTAAATCAGCGATCCGTATCGAAATCGAATTTTTAATAGAACACTATCGGTTTGTCCAATAAATCTCTGCACGGGCGAGGATCGGACGTTTCCGCTGCGGAGCGACATCTGGCGTTGACTGGAAGCGCTCCAAGATAGCCGTTCGAATTAGGGATGGCCTTTTCGCATGGTCTTTTTGCATTCCCGTCAGTTTCATTTTATAAAAGTATGCTATAACCAGCAGTTCAATTTATCGAAATATTTTCATCTTAGTTTCGTGATCAGATGGGAATTTTATTTCGGGCTTCAATAAGATTTACTACACTCTTTTATTACCATAATCACCCTGGGAATAACTTTAATCAAGGTACCTAAATTAACTCGATAACAGTCGTAGTCTAATGCAGACTCGTTTTAAAACTGACATGACCTGATGAGTACACCAATAAATCGGCTAGATTTAAAGTACGCCTATACTCTACTAGACCAAATATAAATCTATAATGGTTGAAATGATTTAATCATACCTTACGATGATACTTACGAACAACTTAATTACAAACTATATCAAGTATTGCTAACTTGATATAGTTTGTAATTAAAGTTTTGTTTTCGGAACAGGATATGATCTAAATCTTAGGTTTATCTATTTATATCCCTGAGTACCTACTATACTTCATAGAGTTAAACCTAATGGTTGTAACTTTAAAAATCTTAACGACAACCATGACCAGATCATTAAATGTTTCTACTGCCTTTAAATGTGTCCCTGATTGAGAGGTCAACAGAACGGAAGATTTTGGGAATAGCTTATATATAGCTTAGGGAATAGATTATGGGAATAATGTTTAATATTTAGAACAAAAACCGTTTTAATTCTTCCCGATATTTAGAATATTGGTTTAAGCGTTCCACATCCCGCAGTGTAACATCCCTAGTACAAACCGAATAAATTATGTACCAACGTGGCAGCGAGTGGCCCGACTCGGTGATATCCAGTACTATTCCGTTACACCCAGCTCGCGAATTTGTTCCGAATTTTCTTTGCGAATTTTCTTATTCGAGCTCTTGGGAAGGATATTGATCCCTGTTAAATGTTGGACGTAGATTTGAAATTAGAGAAGTAGGAATAGAAATTTGTTTGTTTTTTGTGTAATCTGTAATTTCTACTTTTGTTAGACCCTGTTTATAGCTTATTTATAGTTGGGTCTATATACGCAAATATGAAAAAAACAGTACTAAAAAATAAGTGACTTAAAATAAGAGTATATGGTTTTCATAAATATTTAGAGAAATATAAGTATAAAATATACGCCGTATCCATCGAATAACATCACAAATGATGTGAACGACGAAATACCGCGTTATAATTGAAAAAGAAAAAAGAAATATGTATATTTGACGGCGTAGGAACAAGATAATGTTATTTATTTGAATTAGTAACGTAAATTAGGTGTATACGTGAACTTAATATTCCAATTACATAGTATGATTCTGCAAAGATAACAAATTAGATATTTGATCAAATAAATATAAAGATAATTTAAGAGTATTACCATTTTCCATTATAGGAAATCGTATTTTTGTAATTTGTTACAAAACACATTTCTATCTGCGGTTCTCAAGTACAGTTCTGAATTAATTTTCCTTTAGAGAATATATTTTTTAATGTTTATTTCGAGTTTTTAACAGAGAACAAAATAATGATAACCCCTGGGAGAATAATTATTGTTCCATAGTTGAAGTACTCGTGCTTTGCTACGCCACATAAAAATCTTTAAAAGTGCAAAATATCGAAATCAAAAGTAGTATATAAGTTGACCAGGTAAATATGCTACGTCCATACCAAATTTTAAGTAAATCGGACTAGTAGCTCTTGCGCGATTGAGTAACAAACAGACACTCATCATATCATTTTATAGATTAGTATAGAGTATAGATATAGATATAAATTTTCATAGTAATAAAATTGAGATCGCCGAAAATAAATGGGTGAACATTTTAGTATGTAAAAACACATTAAAAAACGTTTTACAAAAATCCCCTCACTGGATTCGGACTAACATAAACTCCACTGATGATGAGTTCACTGATGAGTTCAGCTCTGCCGCTGTAAAAACATTAATTTTAATAATTATAATATTGATATTAATATATGCCAAATAGCCTTGAACATTCGTATTACCTAGAGAGGGTACTAGCCAAGCAAAACAATCGAAATGAACAAGATTAGCGCCTCTGTACCAAAGGTGACGGTATATTGATTTCATTGACTAGAAGCCTTCGCCAGATGATTACAATTCTGACATTTTAGTCTCGGACTAAGAAAAGATAGATAAAGTCTCGAAAAACATCTCATTTCAACGGAACTTGCACTGTGGGAAGGTCAAGAATGTGTTACTCTTGAATGTCCTGTGATATGTTTCTCCAGGTGGTAGATCCAACGTAGTTCGACCAGGAAGGTACTACACCTAGCTAGCGTGAAGCAGTTCTTGCCTTTCGGTGGAAGGGTATGGTTCACTTTCATATAAGGCGGTCACCTAACCCCATGGGAGTACCAATGCTTATCTGATTGACTTCAGATAAAACCCCTGTTCTATAAGAAGTTACTTACAAATGTCCTTGGGCAGCAGTTACCTTTTATCAGATGGACTACTTGTTTGCTACTTCAATATGATTAAAAAAAAATACAAGATCGCTAGCGAAATTATATAAACTGTATTATATGAAATGTAGGTCAACTCGTTGCACATAAATATTTTTGTATAAACGCAAACGTATATAATGCCTCCAAATTAATTCCCGGAACGTAAATTCCCATTAACGCCGCTGAATAACCGAGAAACATATACCTACCACGTACAAAGAAAAAGGCTTGAGCACGTAAGTTCTTCCAGTTATTTATAGCCAGATATAAAGGATTTATTACCTGTAACATACGTATTACTTTCAATATAAGTCTAGGTAATGGAGAACAGAGGATATCTGTATCGTAGCCGACTTGAACACCAGGAGTTTTCTTATTTAATATCGAACAAGTGTTACGTGGAACACTTACTAGTCACGATAGATATTAACTGGAAGATGTTAATGGTTCATGATAATATGTCTCTCGGTTTAGAATTGAAATAATCAAATGGTTAACAAATAGGAGTATAGAAGCGTTCAAAGTCAATGAGAACTCTTTATTCGTAAATTTATGTCAGCGTTACCAGGAATAGAACTTGGAACCGTCAGTAAGTCAGAAGGTAAGAGTGATTAATTTACCATACAGATCTTTAGGTTCATGATTATGGTATTTATTTTCTATATTAAAATAATACCAGAGCTTTTTATACCTGCATGTTCAGATTTACAAAAGAATCAAGCTATTTAAAGAGGGGTTTTTTGAAGGTGGTAGAGCCCTCTGGTTTGACCCCGGAAGCACCACCGCCATAGTTATTTCTACCTTATAACATCAGGTTTGAGCGCTTTAAGGGTTGGTTTGAAGGTTGTTATACGGAATCTTGCCGTGCTTTAGACTAAAATATTGCGACCACGCTTAGCCCTAAGGGCCAGTCCACACGGCGCGTTGCGTTGCGTTGCGTCGTCGCAACGCAAAGATTTTGACGCATATCCGGCCACACGGGCGCTGCGCTAACGCAGCGTTACTACGACGTAGTAACGACGCGACGCAATGAGAACTTCCCCGTCCGCTTCGTCTCGTTCGCTGCAGATCAGTCGCGTATGCGCTGCGTCAACGCAGCGCATCGTGTGTACACTATGATTATTAGTATGTAAAACGACGCAGCGACAGCGCTACGTCGACGCAACGTTGACGCAACGCGCCGTGTGGACCGGCTCTAAGGGATAGCGTTTGCGGTCAACTTTAGGTCCCACCTAAAGTCTAATCCTAACTAGGGTTGTAGGGTAGGTCGATGTTGATGTACAGCTTTAATTACTTACCAACTGGCGGTCTTTATGTTCGTTGGCTTCTTTTATATTATAACAAAATGTAAATATTAATGTGAATGAAAAAATAAATTTCTCGTAGATGTCGACAAATAGTAGGTACAGTGAGTCTCGTTTTCGAACTAGGACAAAGTTTCCCAAACTTTCACCTGAATCTCCATTACTGAGACGATCTTTTAGTCGAATAAGTCTGATTGCATTGCTTCCATTCTAGTACAAAAGCGGGGGACATTCGACTTACGCTAGAATTTAGGAAAGTATTAATGGAGCAGTGATTTGCGCAAATTGTAATCTAAAACCGCGGGATTCGTTTGTTTGAGCAGAAAACGAGGGACAGATGAGTAAACTTTTCGAATGCGGTCCATTTGATGTTATGTTGCAATGTAAATAAATTAAATTTATTTAATAAATCTTTATAAAAAAATACGCTTTTTATTTGTTATCGTTATAATAGTCACAAACCGTCAAGGCCATTTGGATTGCAGCGCGTGCCAAAGAAATGGATACATACATATACGCGAAAAACGCTACCCTGCTTCTGACGCAGTCGGGTGAAAAGTCTAACATTAGATAATTGTTTATCGTAGCCTTAACAGCCGCTTAAAAAACATGCAATGTCAGCAAAGCAAGAGTTACTAAGTAACGTAGATGATCACTAAGAACGAACTTATGATTTAACTCCTAATATTATATTACAATAATATAAAACTTTTTGTATGAAGGGACACATGTTCAAATTTTCTTCATTTCCGTTTATGGGTGGAATATAATTATATGCAAGAATTACGTAACTGACAAACATTTGTGAATATATTCGATGTCGTTTGAATTACATATTACATGCTTTTAAGAAAACATCATAAAAATAGCATTTATTCAGTGTCAATATTTGGTCTTATAAAATATATATGTCTGTAGATTAGTTATAGACAGAACACCTATATGACGCTTTTTAACGAAATTTGGATATTTGAACTTGAAAAAATTTTTGCGTCTGTCGGTCACCAGTGTGTATCACGCCAAATAGTTGAAATTTTTACAGATACTGTATTTCTGTTGCAAGCCGCTATAATAACAAATACTAACAACAGAATAAAATAAATATTTAAAGGGGGCTCTTATGAAACATACGTGGTTTAAGCCGGTTTTCAAAGATAATATGGATTCCTCCGTGCGTGAGTCCGACTCGCACTTAGCCGGTTTTTCGTAATTCATAATTGTTTTACTTTATTTTTCTGGAACAGTGAATAATTAATTATTTAAACGATACGTTTAAGTCACTTACCACGTTTTTCCCATCAGTGCATTGTCGTGTGTATTCAAAATACTTGCGTGCCCCGAACTTAATTTACATTATGCGTATAATTTTACGGGAAATTCGTTTGTCGTTCACATTTCTTTTGTACATTTGTAAATGACGTGATGATACTATCGACTGTTTTATGGCTGTGTCACGTAGTTGTTGGGGGTGAAGGGATTTCCCAGTAACTTGAGTAACAATTGTTAACATTAATGTACACTGTAGTACATTAACGACTAACAAAAGGATTGTAAGAATAATAATAATAATAATAACGCTTTCTACACGCATAGCCCTACACTAGGTTTTTTTTCTGTGGTGCTATGGACACACAGAAATACGAATAGACAAACACCCAGACCCAGAACAGGAATCTAAATTCAGCAGTTAAAGTCTGTCTGACCGGGGATCGAACCCGGAAGCTACTGCGTGACAGACCGGTATGGTGATCCCTTCGTCACACGCGTCGTCAATGCTTAGGTCGTTAACTTGTTATTGTTCCACTACTGGGCATGGGTCTCGTCTCAGAGTGGGAGGGTTTTTAGGCTATAATCCACCGCGCTGGCCAACTGCATAATGGTAGGCTTCACACAACTTTTGTTGACTTTATTTTTCGAAGAACTTTAACGCGTTTCCTCAGGATTTAATAAATCAGTAATACACAAATTATTTTAAAAGATAATGCCTTTAATTCGAACGTATGAATCTCTCGATTGAGGGTCAGTGATACACACATTAATTTAGAAGAAATAATGCATATGATTAGAACTTATGAACCTCACGATTGAGGGGGCAAGTTTTAATTATTAGGCAATCACTGCATAAGTTGCGTACATGAGGGCTCAAGGTTCTATTCTGTTAAGTAAATAACGATGATCGTGCTGCGTCACAAATGCTAGAGTTACCCAGAAATTATAGCATTGACTCTTCTCCATACGTACCTAAAATATGAGTAAATATATAAATGCTATATCGTAACAGAAAAATGTATATTTTGTACTTGCACAATGCAACAAATCCCACTAATGTTATAACCGCGAAAGTTTATGAATTATTCATCCTCGCAAACAATATAATTTATATTAGAATTAAATTTGGAACATAGATAATTTAGTTTCTAACCGGGATTAACACAGGATACTCTTTACTATAATAAACGTGATCGATCGTGATGAAATAACGTGATACAAATATAGATAAGGGTCGAAGTTATAACACCCCTATTTTAATAATGACCACCCTCCTAAGTCAGGGGTTGAAAATGTTCGCAAATACGACACACCTACAAGATCACCTATATATTGTAGTTGAGAGTCCCATAAAAAATATTACAATGACACTATTAACACACTCATTCCGAAATATTACAAGAAAATTTCGTACCACCATGCCTCCTCAGTGGCGCGGGTCCCGAGTAATTAATATGCAAAAATCCACGTTACCGCCTAAACTCGTTACGACGTGGAAGCGCCACGACGCAAATTATATTTTCGAGCTCGTAAAAGCACTATAACGTACACAAATTGTTTAATTATTTCCCGTGTCCAATAGCGTCTCTGCGGGAAATGGCTTGGAGCTTTTTCGATGTACTAGCGTCCTACGTGTGTCGTAGTGGCTTTGGCTGCGACTTTCGGTGAGCTTTAAGACTTTGAGCGTCACCAAAAAGCAATTGTTACGTTTTTATAAGATTCAAGTAGCAAACGAGCATGTAGTCAACCTGGTAAGTGGTCATCTGGTAAGTGGTAACTGCGCCTAATGGATATCTGTAAGCTACTACAGGACAACTTTCTAACAAGGGTTCTATATGAAGCGAATCTGAACATTGCCTCATATGTAAGTGAGTTGACAACGACACTCGTTGTGTGGCGATGATACCTTTCCAGTCGAACTATGCTGGTTCTAATATTTATCTAAAATAAAAAATGTTTATATATAATAAACATGTATAAAATTATGATTCTATTTTACTACAAAAAGTGACATAAGCCACCATGTTGTATTTATTAACCGACTTCTCAAAGGAAGAGAGGTTATCTGTTCGTCACGTATATTTTTTTTATTAATATTTTCATAAAATTACTTTATTAGGCACACTCCGCAAGCTTAAGTAGGTAAGACTGTTCCTTAAAATTTACAGACGGACACTGCGGTTCCATTTATAAGTATGCAGATAAAAGTATAGATTAGTCTTTTGGGACAGGAAAGAGTGTGGTCATGAAATTATACGAATGTGCGTCATTTGTATAATTCCAAGGATACGGCTACGACACGGCAGGAAAATTGCGGCGTAGAAGTAAATTGTTGTACCGAGTAAATTTCATGGAATTGTCCCGACAATAGACTATGAGCGCTGCGGGACCAATATTGTGTTATAATTATGTACGGAGGTAATGCGATAATATTTTAAATACGAGTGTATATAATGGAAACTCATCGTGAGTTTTCATTATATACCGTTTTTGAATTTCTTTTTGCCGGAATTTTGACTCTGTTAAATCGTACTACAGCGTAGAAGAGTCCTCGAATGCACACCACGCCTAAATAAAGGGAGTATAGGCTGCTCCTGGAGCAGGTGGACTAAAGGCCTGAAGATGGCCGGTAACCCCTGGATTCTGATGGCTCAAGACCGGTCGGAGTGGCGTAGATTGCGGTGGACCAATGTCCAGCAGTGAAAATCTTCAAGGAGAAGGAAGCAGTAAGAGCCGGTACTTTCAAAATGGTGTTTCAAACGTCACGCAGAAAACAATTTAATACCATCAAACATTTTCGTTAAATTTTTTATTGTAGATACCAAACATTAGAAATTATGACCATAAGTGACATACTAACAACATTCTACTTGAAGACGATCACATTTGCGTCGCCAATCCCGAGGACTATGACGGTCGGCTAATATGCAAGTCGGCATTCAATGTCTCTTACCACAACGAAAGAACTGCTTCATTCTAGAATATGGTGTTAATATGTATTCTAAACATGCTGGCCACGGTAAACAAATATAAAACTCTACAAGCAATATAAGCATCGCAACCATAGGAGGATACCGTGTGTGGGCACTTTGCGATAATTGAAGCACAAATGAACATTTCCCAGCTACTTCCATTTCATTTTTAAAATTGCAACGCCCTGTACGTGATGCTCGTAGTGACCTAAATATTACGGCTCGACTTGAAGCCCTCGGTTGGTATCGGGAATATTTCTGGTATAATATTTGATTTAGCGCGAATGAGCTTGTGTGCGTGGTTGTATATGTATTTTGAAGTTACATGCTTAGCGTTTGTGAGACTTTTTTATCACAGTGAAGTAGCGAACGAGCATGCAGTACACCCTGACGGTTACTAGCCACTGCCGCCCATCGGCATCTGTAAGCAACTTCATATAGAACAGGGGTTCTATCTTAAGTCGATCACTGTAATGGACCTATGATGAAATGATTATGCAGTCATTTCAACATAGGTCATAGAAGTAGCAATGAATTTGTAATCAATTCCAGGAAGGTCTCTAACTCTGTTTGAAATTGCTAGTATATGTTTATGGCAGCATTCATTTATCAACGGGTAGCTTATGTACTTTTCGTATCTTCTATTTCATTAAGAAAACCTAGATTCTTAGGCATTTCTCATATAACGCTCTTATTATCAGCAAACTAATTACATTAGGTAAAAGAAGTGTACAGCGGTTTAATGAACCAATTCAACATTAGTTAATGGGTGAAACATTCAATGAAGTGTTTAAGAAGCGAGGCAATTAAGCTTTGTGTAGACGTCCGATTGTTTTCAGCGAGTGTTTCAACGTTAATGCTTCCATTTAGGATCAAATGTAGGTTATAGGAGCCTTTTAGCGCTACAGTTATTTCTGTATATAGGAATAGTGATCATATTGCTGTATTCCGGTTTAAAGCATATGTACGCAGAGGTTTATGTATAGTGAAAGATAGAAAGAAAGTGGAGGAAGATTAGGTGATGATGAGGTAGGTGGTGAGGTGATAAACCAGCATAGTTCGGACGGGGAGCTACCACCGCCAACCGCCACTCCCGAGTTTAGTATGAAGCAGTTCTAGTGTTTCAGAGATTCGGTGTGGATGTCATATAAAGAAGATGGCCATTTAGATCTAAGGGAAATCAAAGATAACAGTATTCAGAGTTTTTGTTACTAGCCAGCTTGTAATTTACCTGATGTTTTATGGTGTCTGCCGCCCATAGACACCGTAAGCAACTTAAAACAACGTAGAACAGGGGTTCTATCTAAACTCAATCACAAATTAGTTGCTATTTCTGAAGACTGAAATGTCCTCTAATATGAACTGGCAACTTTGGCAAATTCCTAAACATACCTCATACTTAGTATGAAAATATAATTTGTAATTAAAGGGAGGTGATTTGACATAATCAAGGGTACCAACATAAAAAATAATTGAGATTCGCGAAATTTTCGCGAGCTCCGCTTACAACTGGCTAATGGGAGTGACTTAACTCTCAGAGGAAAAAATTGGTCAAGTGCGCGCGAATTCGCGTTTCGATGGATCAGTACTGGCAAAAAATATATATTTGGTATCAAAATATTTTTTTTTATATTCATATTCTCGCTCATAACCTGCACTTAACCGATTTACTGTATGCTCTTAATTTTGAAGTTTGTTTTTTATTCATAAAAAATTATCAAAATCGTAAGACCTCAAATTTGTTGAAAAAAATGCCTTATAATCGTTAAAGTTGCATTAGATATTTTCCGATAAATCCAACATCCGCATTCATTTTTAACTTATTATCATTTTTTTTTAAATATATCGCCACAAAGACACATATTGTATACAGAATATATTTAGCTTTTTTTGGTTAAACAATAAGGCAGAAAAAACGGAAAAAGTACGCTTATAAACAGGATTCCGTACTGAACAGAACCCTAAAACCAACGAAGCAGTCTTGACAGATTATACCATCATTGTTCCTATTTGCATAATGCGATCCGCGATACAATGTCGAGATATTGTGTTAAGCGAGATGAGCTTAATTGTAATTATCTGAAGTAATTTGAATAAATCAATATCATATAATCAGCTCATTATTTTA
>DWNE01001242.1:0-22882 GCA_018249875.1 Cecropterus toxeus | reverse complement strand
AAAGGCAGTACCTATATTGATAATCTCCGGAGCGTATGCCTATGAATAACACCGAATCGAGTTGATTTATTAACAATATTTTGTAAAAACAGGGTAGTGTTGAGGGTTTTAATTTTTTTACGAAGAACCCTAACTATTGTTCCAAAATCAAAGTAGCCTAAGTTACGCCTTATGATATCAGTTTTCCAACAGTGAAAGTCCCATCAAAATCCGTCCAGCGGTTCCGGAGATTAGCAACAACAGACAGAACAAACAGACGGAACAAACAGACAGACAGACAGACAAAAAAAAATTTTAATGGTTTTTTGTTATCAGTATTATGTATATATTTATATGCATTTGGTTAAAAAAAAATATTTTAATATTACAAACAAACACTTCAATTTTATTTATATGTATAGATGTATAGATTTTATTTCACTTCACTTTTACGCATGTGACAAATGTTGTCTAAAAGCTATAATTAAATTGATAACACCAGGCAAAGTAATATCATAGATAATAAACAAATATCATAAATAAGTCACATATTATTTGATGTAAAGGATCTACAAGCACAGGTAAACGTGATTGTTGGCGTGGCGATTCTTGCTTTTATTTATTTTAGCGCCATCTGTTATACATTTTCTAAATTATTAAGTATCTAACAAAACTAAGCAGGCTGCAGTGTTAGTTCGACTTAGTGCCGTTCATAGATGGCGTTATTTTTTATGCTATATATTTAGTGCCTATCGCAATTTTATCATTTCTGCATATTACTTGTACGAACACGATGTTTTACATCTGCCGGGCGTCCCGTTTCGGCATTTTTTGATATTGATTTGCGTCAATTTTTTATAGTAGGTACTTAAATTCATATTAAAATACCTTGTTTTAAGTCGACTGAACAAAAAAATGTTATTGTCATTCAGCATTTGAATTACAACTAATTGTAAATGTTATTATTGATTTGTGACGTGACGCTTTCATAAAAGTAGAACAAAGGGAAAGAAAAAGTAACTTTTGAAAAAGAAACGCGTATTAATAGTTTTGACACGCAACTCCAGGAGTGGGTAGCAATAAAAATAGGGAATAAGTAAATATCGTAAATAACACGCGATATGAAATACCGATACCATTTGTAGCGCATGTTGCATACAAATTTACATTTACAGTCTAATGGGAATGATGTAAACTTTTGTATGTTCCTTAAACTTTATGGGTATGTTTAATAGTATTATTTATATATTTTTTTTATATTCTAACCGTAAACGGATAATAAGTAAAGTTAATAAATAATTAGAATGTAGATTCGTACATCGAAAACGCTGTAATCTACATATTAAGGAATAAAGATTTATCCTAGAAAAATATTTTTAGTTTGATAGATGAAGTTATTAATCAACATAGTTAATGCAACTCATTGCCTGTTATTTTATAAATTATGCCATTGACTATTACAATAACTCTAGGGCTTTGATTCAAATACGATTATTTGGGGTTAAAAACAAATAAAATTCCGACAAACAAAAACATGTTAAAATGTGGGTTAAGTCATTTTGTGTCGATCCAATTGTGCGATCAAGTTCCAATCTCGCTATTCGTTACTGTCTCGTTCAGGTGTTTAGTCGTTTCTCAGAGCTTTTACGTGTTTGGATTCTTAAACTGGAGCTTTATCGAGCTTTCCAGTTGCATTTCTTCTATATAAAGTGGATGTTACAGCGAATTAATGTTAGGTTGTATATTTATGCATTTTCAGTAAGACTTGGATAACATTAAATGCAGAACCCTTGTAGTTCGACTGCGTAGGTACCACTGCCACGTTAAGCATTGCTATGTTCTCGTTTGAAAGATGTGATAGGAAACGCATGCTTATTCGAGATGTTACAACTCAGTCCTCAGGCAATAAAAGGTAGCTCCAGTATCTTGCCTTAAATAAAAAAAATAAAAACACACTATTCTGGTAAGACGGTCAGACCTATCCTAAGCGTTCCAACTTAGGTCTCAGGGGTAGCAATGCACCTGCGTCTCATTTTATCTGGTGTTGCTTACAGTTGTCCATGGGCGGCAGTCACCACTTACCATCAGGTGGACTGCATGCTCTGTTTCTATTTCAATCTGACGCAGGTAAAACATGTATATTTTGTTACGAATTGGAAAAAACCATTATTATACGCACCGTCATAAGTATTGTTACGCTCATCACAACTCATTTACAGTGCATTTAAAAAAAGTGGAATGTGACAAGTCGCAACCTATACCCTTAATACGAATTTATTGTTTCCTACGAGCTAGTGAACTTGTAAACAATTTCACCGAATATTCGGCACTCGGCCAACAGCGCGGTCGAATATTCGGCAAAGTCGTTATTTGTGGCAATTCTAATAGATATGATAGACAAGCAAAAAGTGTCCTAAATTTACAGGTTATTCTTTGTGATTCCACTCCGGAAGCACCACCGCGACTCGTATTTTTGCCTTATAACGCCAGTGTTTGTGGTCTGTAAAGTGTGGTAAGGGAAACATTCTTATCCGAAACGTTACAACTTTGTCTTCAGAGTTGCAACGCATTTGTGGCTAGCCTCAGGCTGGAACTGATATTATGTGGATTGGATTACAGATGCACATGGTCGACCACGGCCACTTACCGTGGGTGGACTACGTACTTATTTGTTTCTTACATATTATAGAAAAAAACTCACTATATATAATGACCTGAAATAAAACCATATTTCAGAAACAATGTTCCTTTCAGCATTATAACTAGGCTGTATTTAGGAACGACATTTAAAAGAAGGTAATATAAGCAATGGTCATAATATATCATTGGGCAGGACATGTTTAGGTAGCATAGCAAAATGCTTGAGAGAATAGTTACTAAGAAAAGAAAAATGGTACAAAAAATAGGAAAATACATTTTAGGCAAAAAATAGGATACAAAAGAAACAGGGATGTAAAAAGGTTTATGACCGGACGGTACCACAAAGGCGACTACAACTTATATTAAAACATAATATTATAAATGTCATATTAAATATCCATACTTCGGGATTTAAAAGGCGTAAAGAATATTTGGCCATAAAGTTTTTGAAGAGGTATCACTTCTTTTTTAGAATTTTTCAGTCACTGAAACGAACATGCGTTACGATAGCAATTGTCGGCGTTACAACTAGATAGCACTGCACCCTTTTCTGAAAAACGCTAATGATTTTAATTCGTAGCTATTATAAACGCTTAAGTTTGCTATAACGCACATTTAAGTTTTTATCTAATTATCTATAAAAAAGTTAAAATGCTTTTTTGCTTAAAATATGAGGCGTGGCTCGTAAATGCCATTACCCCTTTGAGCCTAAAAGTTTCGATAAAATAGTATAACACAAGATCAAAATGCTATGCCAATGTAATGTAAACATTTACGGTTATAAAAAGAGTTTTGTTTTTAATTATAACTTCTTTGCAAGTTTTGTGATTTGAAACTCGATGAAACGAAAATGCGTTACGAAAATCGTTGTCGACGCTACCTCTTTCTGAATCACGCTAACGATTTTATTTCGTCGCTTGTATAGGAACTCAAATTTGATGTATGCAAAATATTTAGTATTAAGTTTCAAATCTGCTATTGCACACACATTAATGCTTTTCTCGTTTATTAACCTTTCTTTAAAGTATGAGGATAAATAGATGATACCGAATTCCTCACATCATCTTATCAATATTTAAGTATATCGGATTCTGAGATTTACTTTATTTCATTTTGATTATTTTCTGATAAAAATAACGATCGATATGATCCATTTAAACCGATAACACCCTCCAACACGCATACAAATGCGTTGAAACGTGAACCTCTCACATCTAATGGCTCTACCAGAAATATAGAGACGATTATATCGTCAATATTCAGTTCAACAAACATTTATCGTTTTTATCGTCGTAGAAGACGCGTGCCCAGCGTAATAATTAAGAGAGTCCTAAATTCTGAGTTTCAGGCTATAGTAAACTGAGCTGGCCAACTGCGAATTGATACACTTCACACACCTTTGACAACTTTTTTGTTTAACTCTCAGATATCCAAGTTTCACCATAAGCAATGAAAATACATTTCTAATTCACATATAATTTTAGGAAAACAGTGTTGCGCGCCTGGGATTCGAACAGCAGACACTTTGTTGAGAGGCTACGTTCAAACCATTCGACTATTTCTGCTCAATCTTTATCTTTTTTGTAGTTCGTATAAAGGGATTAAGTCTTTTTATAATATAAATATTTGGAAAACGCTTTTAAAAGTATTTAATACGGTTAGGAGAAAATAATCCAAAGGCTTCTCGGAGATTCCAAGGTACAAATGAAGGACTAATTATCTAGACATTAGATTAGTTTCAATGCCGTAGACTTGGAAATAATGACATTAAGTTGGGAGTCTAGACGATTTAGATCAGTTGATAGACCCTCGAACAGCTGACGGGTAGTTTTATTCAGAAGCAATGCGGACCACTTGGTGTCCAATGTTTACTATATCTTGTGACTAAATCTTCTTGTTGATTATCTTGAGATAACCATCATAGTCTTCAGGTTCCATCAGTAATCGGCTTCAGAGGACCCCCGTTCTAGATAAAGTTGCTTACAGGTGTCCATTGTATCGTTTGCTGCTTCAATCTGGTAAAATAAGAGGGTCAAAACAAAGAATAAAAAATAACAATCAATAACAGCTTGAAACTTCAGATATGGGAACTTATTGTTATAAAGCAAGCTAGAAGAATTAATACATTTATTTATGATATTGGTGAGGAATATGTCCACATGACTGTTCAAGCTGATATTACTGTAAGTTTACAATAATCAGTTTATGAAAATTCTGCTAAATCACTTAGAACATTATGATATATTATTAACATATGATATAACAAGAACTATCCATAAATTATTTTAATTTAAATATGTTTATGTTTATGGCACCCATGCACCAAGGAAAAAGTAATTATTTTGTGAGTCGGTGGCTATGATAGCCATACCTCAAGAAACCAGAATAGGGGAACGAATATCACCAGATATATGATTCACCAACATTACATAAATTAAAAACGAATTTTAACTTTGAAAATCTTGTTAAATTAGCTGGAATACAGCAACTAAATAAACAGAGAACAATGGAGTCGTTAAGCGCTAAGCTTAATTCAGCTATACATTTACTGAGTATTGTCTCACTGGCTAATGTGTGCACGTACTGTGCGGAGTAATTGCTTACTGCAAGCGTAATTAATTTTTGATTGTTTAGTGCATTGTTCAATGGTGAAATGATTACACCCTTAATTAATACCTATTCA
Organism: Cecropterus toxeus; assembly: GCA_018249875.1. NCBI lineage: Eukaryota > Metazoa > Arthropoda > Insecta > Lepidoptera > Hesperiidae > Cecropterus > Cecropterus toxeus. The sequence continues at coordinate 17,580 of DWNE01001242.1, read as the reverse complement.
CGTGTTTCACGAGATAGGTACTAAACTTTAGTAAGCGATAAAGAAAGTAAATATTAAGGTAAAAGTATGTAAGGTAAGGGTGTGTGATATTCCTATGAGACCTTTTTTTATTCTCAAGAAGGAAACCTTCAAAAGGTACTAGACGCCGTGGAAGCGTAGCTGGGTTATGTAGGATTTTTACTGCACTAAAACCTTCTGGTGACCGTCCTCAGCACTGTGATGAGCATTAGCGCTCACCGTATCTTCCATGTTTACGAAGGCAAACGATACCTATTAGATCTATGACGCGATTCAACATCGCCTTTAAGGATAGCAACGAATCTGTGCTATGTGAGGTGACCAATCTTCTGATAAGCATATTACCCGAGCCACACCCTGCAGACCAGAACACAGCAATGCAAAACTTTGCTGTTATTATGAAGAAATAGGGAGAAATGATATTCAAGACCGACAAAAACGATTATTATATATTCATATAAAGAATTATAAAAGTTCTACATAACTCGGCTGCTTGCGCTACCTGTTCTAAAAGACATTACCATTTTCCTTTGAAACTTCATTTAAAATTAATATGAGCAAAACCCACATGAATTTTTAATATTTCGCCGTTCGCGTCGTGCGTATTAAGGAAAGTTGGTTAATTACCGAATTTCAAAGAGACTCACAATTAGCGGGACTCTAAATCGCTTTTGCTATCCAGAAATTGGACGCGACAGCTCAAATGTTTTAACATCGTTGTGTTTGTCCCGGCAGACTCATTGTTTGACGTGACACGTCGGGACATTTAGGACATTATCCGGTACGTAAATTTTGCGTGGTGACGTTTATACTGGGTGTTATGTAAATCAAGGGAGATATTTCAGGGATTTAAGTACTCGACTGTCTTCGTAAGTATGTATGAAAATGTCATAAATTTGACAGAATTATATTGATACATGATTGGAAAATTTGTCTTTCAAAAGAAATGTCACGAAAAAGAATAGTAACATATAAACTATAAACTAACCTAATATCTAACCTTACTATCGATCAATCAATGATATAAGCTAGATTGAACTTGCTTACAATAAGAACTAGCTGTTACCCGCGACTTCGTACGCGAAGACTGTAATATTCAACCCCTACTTTAAACCCTTAGGAGTAAATTTTTCTAAAAACGTTACAATGATTATTTCATTATTTCTACCCTGAAAGCCAAATACTGAGTTTCATAGAGCTTGCTTAAAAATAGATGGACTTTCATACACAGTTTCAACCCTTATTTAACCCTCTTAGGGGTGGAATTTCAAAAAATCCGTTCTGAGCTGACGTCTACGTCATAAAAGGCACCTAATGTCAAAATTTCATGTTTCTTCAGTAGTTTAGGCTCTGTGATATTTAGTCAGTACATGAGTGAGTGAGTGAGTGAGCATCCTTTCGCTTTTTTATATATAGATAGATTAACAATAAATTAAACTCAAAATTTCTCAACAGGCTATTCGCCAACGAGCGAAAAAACAACGAGTTGCGAAGAAGACTTCCTCAGCCGTCAGCTCAGCTGTCTCCAGCGGGACTGCTGCAGTGGTGATAGAGAACATGGCCAACACTAACCGCTTCCCTGAAGCCCAGGAGCCCACTAACACAGCATCGGGAAGCAACGAGGATGAGGAAGATGAAAAGTAAGTGGTCAACTTGACCTTGTGTGATTTTATCCTAAATTATTAAGTCTTGGGTTCGTTCACATTTAAGTAACCGATGTAAATATTTAACGTAAGATAAAACCTAGAAGAAGGTGGTAGAACCCTTAGAAGTAACAGCAGTTTTAAGCGCTATTATATTCTATTTTTTAAGGTGTGGTACATTTATCCGAAACCAACTTAGTTGTTTAAGACAGCAACGCATGTGCTGCCAACCTCTGGTCTGACTCCGATCTTGTCTGAGGTCGCTTCCATAAGATCTTCCATTACATATGTATATAAAAACACAAACACCCAGTCCCAGAACAGAAATATAAACTCATCATTAATATTTCTGTCTGGCCGGGAATCGAACTCGGGACCCACTGCGCGTCAGACCGGTATGGTGACCGCTCCGCCACGCGGGTCGTCAAATAAACCTATTTAGGGCTAAAATAAATATTGCAAGCGCTGAAACAACCATAAATTATTACGTACAATAGTGGAAGCGGGTTGAAAATAGTTATTAACTCATCTCATCGCCACAATTATATCATTCACATACCTATTATCACTTTATTATCACTCACAGAGCACATTAAAGTGTTATCATTACACTACTTTAGAGCAAACAGCCAATAGAAGTTAAAAACGTTTGTTTTTGTGCGTAACACATCAATGCGAAGTTAGAAGTGGAAGTCAAGGTCTTTAGAAATGACGTAGCAAGGTTTCAAGGTTGCGTGCCAACGTAGCTTTACGTTTTAATTTAATGCCAAATTACACTGATTACCATTTAAAAAAGTTACATACTGTTACATACATAGGACTACAGACGGCCTTGTGGCGAAGCGGTCACCATACCGTTCTGACACGCAGTGGGTTCCGGGTTCGATCCCCGGCCAGACAGACATCTGAATGATGAATTTAGATTTCTGTACTGGGTCTGGGTGTTTGTGTATTCGTATTTGTGTGTGTCTATAGCACCCACGACACAGGAGAAAATCCTAGTGTGGGGCTAACTATGAATGTAGAAAGCACTTTTATTGTATTTATGCATGTGTAAATAATTTATGTGTAGTGGTGCCTTTGTTGGTGCCATTTTAAATAAATAAATAAAAGCGTTTAAAATAAAATACTACGCGTATATAACATGAGACCTGGGCGTTACGGGGTCACAATGGATTGTTGTAAAATATAGAAGAAAAAAAGCGTGTACGAGTCGGACTTGCGCACGAAGGGTTCGGTATTTTTTATTTTTAAAGTGAATATATAACTAAATATTCTATGAATATTTCAAGCGTCTGTCTGTAGCCGTTATTAATATCGAGCAAAAAAACTCACATTGATTGCATGGGAGAAAATTAATAAGTATTTATTTTATTCTGTTTTTGTATTTGATGTTAAGAAAATTTGAAAATTTAACAGTCTAGCCATCACGGTCCATAAGATACAGCCTGGTGATAGACATACGGACAGCCGAGTCTTAGTAATAGGGTAAGGTGTTTACTCTGGAGTACATACAAACTTTGAATAGAGTTTCTACGCAGGTCTCAAGTAATCAGGCAAGGGTTATGATTATTGATATAGTAATCCAAATAATTTGACTTTTATATAAAAGTTACCATACTCGTTTGACCCTCAGAGAGAACCGGGTTCGATCCACTGCTAAATATTTTTTTATTGTTTCAATATATTAAATTCTACTTTCAGTTTATAAATTCTATCCACGTATTGAACTTTATATGGCAGTAGAACTGGCTAGGATTCGACGCTCTACACAGCTGCATTGCGCTAAACTGAGCAGTAGGCACTATCCGTTTATCGTCCTAACAATTTCATCGATGAGATAACTTTTATATTTAAACGTGGTATAATAAGCTGTTGGCCTGCTAACAGTATGCGGACAGTTCTATAGCAACAAGAACACATTATTATAACAAAACATTGATAGCATTTACATTGCCTATCCATTCACTTCGGAGCTTGATAATCAGGTCACAGACATGTTAACTGTACTTCTTTGTGACAATAAATGATATAAGTACTCAACGAGCATCCGTTACTGGACTGAGAAACTGTTAAAGGAGATAAAGAGACATACAGGACGTCATATGAATAGTGAACGAATTAACAATACAAAACAGAAAACCGGCCAAGTACGAGTCGGACTTGCAGGCGAAGGGTTCTGTAGCATTAACATTCAAAAATCTTGAAGAGAAAATATGGTTCTATTGTAAAAACAATAAAGTTGAACAGTATTCCAACTACACACATAAGTTTGTTTTTCATAGTGTTTGTATGGATTACAAAGTTATATCATTCGGTTTCTGAATTACTGCTAAATCTCAAAAACTGTCAACCGTATCTTGTTCGAATCAATTTTAAAAGTTAGAGGGGGGGGGGGACATTTTACCGCTTTGAAAGGTCTTATCCCTCAAACAATCGACTTTGAGAAAAACGGACGGACGGACAGACGTGACGAATCTATAAGGGTTCAGATTTTTGACATTTGGCTACGGAACCCTAAAAGCGGTAACGTTGAGTAGTTACCAGCTAAAACAAATCAGCTACATAACATGTATAGTGTTTCCATACTCTAGGAAACCAGGCCTTATCTCTCTTTTTTACTCATTTCTGCATTAGCAAACACTTTGTGATTGGCGTGTGCAATTAACTAATTAAACACGTAGGTAAGCTGCTCGCTGATAAAACTTGATATTTATAAACCACTTCATGAGGGCGTTTTAATTTGAAAATTAAATCGATATGTATCTACTGCTGTATTTATTGCGATCAAATATCGATCATTACTCTGCTTTCATGCTTCTAGTTTTTACATTAAATAAACTAGAAAGATAAAGAGATAAAGTATTTTAGTGGTTCGACTGCGGATCTTTCATGTCGAGATGTTTTCTGTGTTATAGTGTCAGTTTTTTCTTTTTATATCAGTACAATTTGTGTACAGTGTAAGTATCGGTACTTTTTAAATCCTTAAATAGATCTTCCTCGTTCGGTTATAATTGAAGTACATTTTCGTTTATTTTGAACGTTGTAAAGGACTATTGAACATTGAAAATACTGCATTCTAATTTGTTATCTGAAATGCTTTGCACGTATAAGCACAGATATCAGAATAATGTTTAAATATCATTTTTGTGTCTTCAATTTACGGCACAATCCCGGCACGTATAAGCACAGATATCAGAATAATGTTTATATAATTTTTTTATCTCTTCAATTTACGGCACGGTCCCCCACGTTCCGCGGTGAAAAAGCTATCAATTAGTAGCTAGAATCTATTTCGTAACTCAATTAGAGCTAATTGCAATTTGGTCTAAAAGGTTAGACAGAAATGCTTATAATTCACATTTTTACAAATATTCCAGCTCGTCTACTAAACAATAATGAATAAGTAAAAACTAGCTGATAGCTAGTGTGTGATACAAAATTGGGTCATGTTCATTATACTTTTTATCTTACCTTAATGAATTGATCTTAGATGTAATTGATCTAGCCGTCTTTTAATAGTTTAGTAGGCGACGTTATAGGTATATACTCGCAGTTAATAGCTAACCCTCTATCTATCTCAAATGGACCGTACTTTTACCATTAAGTGCATTACTGGTGAGTATATCTAAGTTACATAGGTAGGTATCAATTTTATTTTCCTATAAATTGCAGCCAGCAATTAATATTTACTTTTATTATGATATGTAGGTATAACAAATAACTCTGCAAAGGGAAGACGTAATAATGAACTATTTCTATATTAAATGCAGCGAGTAATAATGACTCAACTAATTCCGCATGATTAGGCTGACGCATTATCCCAGTTACAATAAATATCTAACATAATATTACCATGTTAACTAGCTGCTAAGTAGCTAAAGTTATTTGTACGTCATAAAAGATCACTGTCAATGTTTCAGGCCCCATATTTCATTTAGAAGTAACAACTAATGAGCGACCGATTTTTTCCCATTTTAGGGTAATGATCTTTTTACCCGACTGCGTCAGAAAGTGGGCAATGTTTGTCGAGCGTACGTATGTATGTTTCTTTGTATGTATGTCCATTTTTTTCGCACGCGATACAGGACAAACGGCTTGACGGATTGTACGTATGACATATCATTAGGATACCTAAATCTATGTTAAAAATAGAATTAATGCCATATCATTAGGATCGTCTCAGTTTGAAAAGTGACATAGGCTAGGTAATTTAAAAAATGGCGCCTGGAAATAGAGGAAAAAGGGAGGAGGGACGAATTTTTTTCACTATTACGACAATATGGGTATCAAATGAAAGCTAATAAATAGACCAATCTAAATACCTATATATTTAGATTGGTCGATTTAGTAGCTTTCATTTGATATGAATATATATATATTCAATGAATATGTAATATATTCACTAGCTGTTTCTACACAGTTTCACCCGCGTTTATATGAGAACATAAAAAACAAACTTAGCGTGTTGTTATATACCCTTAAGCCTTCCTCGATCAATTTACTGTTCAACACAAATAATAAATAGTATTAGATTTGATTAACAAAATCTCATTTATATAAAGTGACTCAGTTGTTAAGATCAACGCGTTCACAATCAAATAATTAAAAGACGGTACTTTTAATAAGTTGAGTAAGTTATTTCTGTGGATACTTGATATCCAAACAAAGAAATAAAAGAACTTTAGCTAAAAATACCATGCTGTTTTACGTAAAGTAATACAAATAAATCGTTGGCATTAAGCAAAAAATATACTTAAATTCTAATCGCTAGAAATAACCAACCGAAACATTTTTAATATGTTAGGAGTACTAACGATATGCTGTTTTTTGCATTTCTTTGGCCGATATTTCGACCCAGTTACGTAAAACACAATAACGTTGTGTAAATCACAAATAATGCAAAGTTCGGTGCGTAAGGATACAGTTAGTGTCATATATTAAGTGTATCATCTATGGTTAGTGTTGTGTGTCGTGATATAGAACCTAAAAAAGAAAAACGAACTAGATTTAGGGTAGTTGGTTAATCTATCACTAGCGCTTGTCAACGGTTTCTCCCCGCCACCGCAGTTTCGCCGTGACCACGATCCATGTAACTATCCATGTAACTGGGTCGAAATATCGGCAAAAAGAAATTCAAAAAACCGCATATCGTGAGTACCCGTAACATATTAAAATGTTTAAATTCCGCGATAATATTAGTCTGAAATCAACCAAAACAAATTATTTAGGTATGGTATTTAGCCACATCGTTATAAATAATGTATGACAAAATTATCTGAAGACACTAGATAAACAACAAATTCCTGTACTCTAAGATAACAGTTTCTACATTAATCCTATTATGGCTCATTTCAAACAATGCTCAGTGCCTGTTTGCGAAAGTTTGTGTGCAAAACTGTATCATATAAAACAAGTGTCACATATGCATGGAATTTTTACTTTATGGCCATCCAAGTAACTAAATAGACTCCTAATATTACAAACTATTTCTTATTAATAACTCTGAGTAACTAATACAATATGTCGATGAACTCACAAGCGGTTTCTGCTGCGGTTTATGAAAGCGGAGAATTGCACGTACTTGCGAGCGATTTACAATGAAACCGAATTAATACGCGTTTTACATGAGGGTATATTAAAGCAATTACATATAAATAATTGAATATATTAATTTGGGAGTCTATTTATTTCATTGTTTATGTTGCAGCGCTTGTTACCTTATCTGCAATGTTGCAAGTGGGTGTCATGTTAGTGTGCGTAATGCGATCGTCACCAAAATAACGTTGATTGGATGGATTACTTTGTTAGCTTTTTAAATTTTCTGTAAGTTGCCTAAATCCACATGAAGAGACATAAACGTGGATTCTTGGTATTGTTCTCAACGGTATGTACATTAAGTGAATCACTTTGCACCTGATCAGTGTGGTATTATAGGTGGACTATAGGTAAAATAACATGCCGCTTTTGCTACTGAATTTCACCTATGATACAGGTTGATGTTGATTTCCTAGTATTTACACCATTATACATTAAAAATATTATTAATAAAAATCCCTTTTCATCCTTTTAGAGTTAAAATACCTATGTAAAGTACCCTATTACTTTCCTTACTGATATTTTATGGAAATCATTGCTAAGTAACAATTACTACTAAAAGATAAAAGAAAAAGGTCGAAAAGGTCGAAAGGAAATGCGAAATTTCCATATTGTGGTTAATATTTTATTTGCATCATGAAAAGTAAATCACGTGGAACTTTTTTTTATTTTTAATTTCATGTTATATTTTTTTTGTTTTTAGCACAAAAACGTCAAATTATACACTAGACGATAGACTACGTTATTGAAAGTACATAGTTTAAACTATTTAACTCAATTTACCAAAATTTTGAGTTCAGTCCGTTTCGTTTTGATTGTAATGGTAAAAGTAGGTACTATATTGTCTGTTTATTTACACAAAGCATAAAAAATATTGTTTAGTTACTAAATATTGAAACAAAAATAAATCTGCATAAACAGGCAAAACCTACAAAATGAAATGTATTCCGTTTTCAATTCAGTCATGAACGAAGTATTCCGAGTAGTTCATTCGTATTGATCTACATTAGCTCCACTTTCAAGGAAAACGCCGCTTTTAAAATAAATAGGTAAGTACTATAATCTTAAAGTACAAGCTTCCGCATAGTGGCAATAGAAAAAACAATTTCAAATTAAGTGACAAAATATAATAATCTTACTTTCGTCGGCTGATTACTTCTTTTTCCTGTAACTTCTTGTAAACAAACATCCACGGATCATTAAGCACTTTGGTTTCCATGTTCATACAAAGTCACACACGTTTTCAATACACAAGACACACGAGAGTAATTTAAATAACCCTAAGACATGTATTATCGCGGGGTCAATAAATATCACTGAGGAACGCGTATAAGTAACGTCGCGTAGTTTTCAGGCGCGCGGACTGCGGTTTGTCAGCGAATGTCTCAGTATGCGGTTCTCAACTTGGCTTTGTTAGCCCGAGGTTTATTGCCTACTCCAGTTTTTTAGAGATCCAAGGCTTCAACGTGTGCCGACAAAACCATTGAGACATTTGAAACAAACCTATTGTCAAACTGCGCAATCCCACGAACGAACGACACGCTAAGTAAAAAATCTTTCTCATAGAAGCATTTTCGTTATAATTATATCCTTTGATTGTGTGGTCCCTAATTAAAATTTTAAGAAACGGGTTTATTTATTAATTTGATAATGCTATCGACCTTCAACAATAAAGATTACCCTAACGCAAGGAATTAACGTGTCATTCAAACAACTTTAATTTAAGTACACTACTACTTATTTTAATTACGTAGATCGTAAATTATGAACAGACTATTTATTTTTAGGAATATCTACCCTTTGTTTTCATTGTACATTGTATAAATATTAAAATGGTAATGAATTAATTAAATCTAAAAAAATTCACTTGATTAAAATAGAAATAAATGTCGTATGGAATTACAGTGCACATATCTGACGTCTGGGCAAAATAAGTGAAGGCCGCGCCCCGATCAGGTGGATTGAAAACTTGAAGAAGATGGCAGGTAACCGCTGGATTCAGATAGCTTAGGACCGGTCGGAGTGGCGCCGATTAGGCCGAGGAGGCCTATGTCCTGCAGTAGACTCTCAAAGGCTGATAGTTAGATGGATTTCTGACAGATCTATCTAGGACACACCAATCAATTGATAGTAAATCGATGCCATCGATAGTTGAAGAGCGTGCGTCGACTTTTTTGTGACCACCTAAAATTCTTAAGGACGTTGACTGAAAATCTAGCGTATTTCATTTTCATACTGAATCTATCAATAGCCTACTCTTAGAATTATTTAATAAATTGTGAATAAGATAGCCTTACACGTTAGAAACGTTGACATTTTGTGTCCTTACAAAAATCACTCTCACTTCAGTTTATTTAACTGTCAAATTGCAGTTGATATCTACAGCAGTTGAAACAATTTTAACTTTTAAAATATCGCCATTATGCGCTTTTACGCCACTTTCGCTTACAATTCTTTCGTAAGGTTTATATCATCCCAATCCTTTATATCCTTGTCACATATGCTCCCTAGATGATTGAGATAAAGATTATTATTATTATATTGTACAGAACCCATTATACATTAAAGTTATTTATAAACGTGGGTTAATTGAAGTCAGGTAATTCCAGCTCTCATTAACTCGGGTAGAGATGTGAATCATGGGAAAGCTTCCCATTGTTTAGATAAAAATTTACAGCAAAAGCTTTACATGGGTCTTTTTGGGGAAAATTTTATATGCATTTTCAAAGTGGATTTTTATGGGAAGAATATCAACGTTTAGGAATTACTGAAGTAACATTAAAATATTTTCAATGATACGTTAATGGGTTTGCCACACTTTATGACATTAGCAGCGCCATTGTGGAGCTGTTTGTAGTATTAATTACAGGGTGAGATTAAAAGGGCATTTAGATATATCTATGTGTAGATTTCCGACTGAATACTTTCTCAAGGTAGAACGAGTTTTTTTTTCCTACGGGGAGGTACCACCGTTGCACCTATTTCAACCGTGGAGCCGTTCTTGCGTTGCCGGCGCACTTTTTATATGAGACGACCGGAGTCTTATCTCTTTCCGGATCTTAATCCTCCTGCGTTGCTACTCCCGAGGACTGAGATGGTCATCTCATAAATATGTGAGCCGGCAACCACACCCTTCCACCGAAACGCAAGAACTGCCTCACGCTAGAATTAGGTATGGCGGTGGTACTTACCCGGTCGAACTACGTTGGTTCTACCATCTGTTAAATACACAGACACAGACATACTGCTTCAATGTAGATTAGTGAAGAATGAAATGGGTTAATAGGCAATGTTTACGAACGGAAAATATGGCCCCCGATAAAGTTAAATTGAACTGACGACTTAACAATCCGAAGCACGGAAATGTCCACTAATTTACTTAAAAGAGGTCAATCCCCGATGTTCTTTAACTTCATGGTTCAGTTACATTAAACAAAATGCGTGAGATTACGGTATCATTTGGAAAAAATGTCTTAAAATTATTATATATATTCCTTAGGTTAACATACAAACGATAAAACATGTAAAATTGAAGAAATATGTATACCAATAAGATATAGCCTGGATTCTTCTACATCCTACACAGTAATAATATCTGCGCCACGACACATCCTACAACGTTACATAGACATATTTTATATTTATTTAATGCAACTCTACACACATTAGGTGATACAAAAGGGCAAACTTAATGCCAAATTGCATTCTCTACCAAGCAAGCCTGGGTGGCTAGAAAAAAATTGGCAGGTGGTAATTTAATAAATAATATATAACATATTAAGTTAGAAATACATACATAAATATTATTAAATATATACACAGAACTCTATACAAAATAACTCTATAAGCACAGTATATAGGTACAATAAGTACATATACTTTATTTGGCGTAGTTATATGGTACATGGATTAATTGATAGTCGTAAGTAAGTGTTTAAATGTGTTAAGGATTTTAAAATGACACAAGAAGCAAAAATTGACAGTTCTCAGATTTATGCCGGTATACAATCGTTAGTAGACAGTATAGACACACGATATTGCAAAATTCTATACCTCAACAAATTGTCTCAAATGAGTGTAATATGGACACATTACTGTGCAAATATACATGCATTGAAGTAGGCGGACAATTTGCATTGAGTGTTGGCAATCTTGACATCACTTATTGTCATGCAAAGTTACTATTTATAACAATAAGGTTTTCCTTTAAGAAAATCCAAACCAACAATGCAGCGTAATGGTTGCAAAAAACTTACATATACTTTAAAAAAAATCTATAGGTACTAATGTGACGAGGATAATACAAAATAAGCACTTACGCATAGAATCATGACATTTTTATGGAATATAATATTTCTTAATAGCTTTTTAATAGCTTGCTTATTAATTCGTATGTATGCAAGGGTCGTATGTTGCAAGTGAGTTTAAAACTATTTAAATCCATTGATTCATCGGATTGATCGGAATTTTTTTATACACATTTGGTTTGGATTCATTGAAAAATTGGGATATAGGTAGGTTTAAATTCGGTTGCTAATTAAATAAGTTATCTATATATCATATAGTATCAAAGAAGAAAAGTATCCTAGATGTTTTATCATATATAAAAGTATCCGGTATTAATATCCCTAGGAAAGTTATAGCCTTCTATATTCTGGTTAAAAGGATCCTGAAAGAGTATCACGCAATAGGAGAAAAATCATATGCGATGTCAATAACAAATACGTTGCTAGTTTAAGTATCCTTAAAACTGAAAGTACAAAAGCAAACTAACTGGTACTTTTTATAAGAATGAAGTAGCAAACGAGCATGCAGTCCATCTAATGGTAAGTGGTTGCTGCCGCCCATGGACATCTGTAAGCAACTTTATATAGAACACGGATTCTATCTGAAGTCGATCACAGATGCATCGCTACTCGTGAGGACTAAGATGGTCGCCATATAATTATATAACCGGCAACCTCTCCCTATCACCGAAACGCAAGAACTGCTTCACGCTAGAAATAGGTATGGCGGTGGTACTTCCCCGGTGGAACTACATTGGTTCTACCACCTGGTACTTCTAATCTATACTAATATTATAAAGCAATAAATTTTCTTTGGTTGCAAGCGCTAATCTCAGGAACTACTGGTTCGAATTAAAAAAATACTTTTGTGTTGAATTGTGAATTTATTGTGGAAGGCCTAAGGCTACATAACATCACGCTATGTTTGTTTGTTTTTAATAGTTCTCTAATAAACGCGGGTAAAACTGCGTAACACACCTAGTACCATTAAATATTAACCAAGTACCGTTTCCTATGGTACAGTCTGTACCGTGCATAGCAATTATTAAACTACTCTTGCTTGTATCAGATCAATTTTCACACTTTAATTACTATAGAAATAGTTAGTGCGTTCTGACTTTTATAATTACTGGTAACTCCTGTATTTATTTTCATCGTAGCACGATCAACCTGTTATTAGTATTGTTATGATCAACACGAGATTTAAAATAATTGATAATAACTTTATGTTTTTATCTTTTGTAGTTTCCTACGTGCACGTGACATTAATGCTGGGTTAAGACTAAGCACAAGAACAAGTGAATTTTATCCTAAATACCTACCATATGAATGTGTTATAACCCTATTTGGTTTAACTCGTATGGTTTGGTTTAACTAAAATGGCATAGTAAGGTAGATATATACTTATCCGAGGCGTTCCAACGTAGTCCTCAGAATAGACAATGTTACTCTGGCTAACCTCATGGAGGACTCTGATCTTAAGAAGAAGAAGAAGATCTTATCTGTACCTTTAGTTTAGACGCTTTTAGACGCTTTCTACACTCATAGCCCCACACTAGGATTTTCTCCTGTGTCGTGGGTGCCATGGACACACAAACACGAATACACAAACACCCAGACCCAGAACAGAAATCTAAACTCATCATTTAGATGCCTGTCTGGCCGGGAATCGAACCCGGGACCCAATGCGCGTTAGATCGGTATGTTAACCGCTCGGCCACGCGGGTCGTCGCGGTTGGGACGATGGTATGCTAATAACTTTATACCTTTTATTAAATTTATATTTTTTATTACAAGTACAAAATTATAGATTTACACAATCAATTAGATAACAATGAAATCTACCAAATTACACATGGCCAGTGCGGTGAGATATTACCTAACACTCTCTCATTCTGAGAGAAGATCCGTACCCAGCTGTGGGAAAACAATGGGTTAAGTTTCAACCATTAGGATATCACTGTTCATTTACCCAATTACTTTTCAATTTCCACCGAAACCATTTAGGTGTTATACAAAAATGTTCCCAGAATAATTTTCGAAACGGCTATCACCAAATAAATTCGGTTCGTTACGGTTTGCAAATAGTAAAAGTCACACACGAGAGTTCTATCCATTTCATGGAATTCTGGGTAAAATTTGATGTATTCAGAGTGATTCTAATTGTAGCTATTGAAATCTTTGCTCTCTGATTGACACCTTAGAAAAGGCAGAATTTGTTTTACTTGATTTATCAGAAGTTTCGTAAACTAAAAGCTTTATTATGTTTTATATATTTTATAGAATTTTAGTTATCTATCTATTTATACTAATATACAAAAATGAGATGAAGATGAAGTGTCTGTTTGTAACTCAATCACGCAAGAACTGGTCATATTTACACGATTTTTTTTGTAGCTTGTTTTTAGGGTTCCGTAGCCAAATGGCAAAAATCGGAACCCTTATAGATTCGTCATGTCTGTCCGTCTGTTCATATGTCACAGCCACTTTGAGAATGACTATCCCAGGTAAACTGGTGTGCTTGATCTACAAATTTAAGTGACATTAAGTGCAGTATTTTGTTGGATGGATCAAATGTGCCCCACGAAGATCAGCATAACCCCTATGAAGTACCCCTATAAGGTATAAAATTTTTGTACCAACCTCTGACTTTATCAAACCACTTTCGTCTACATTCCTGACTTCATTTTACTATAGTTCTAAAAAAAGATTTAGTAAGAGGTTAAGATCCAGTCATAACTTTATTTCAATCTTATTTATAGACCCTGTAGCTATACGCTACGGCGTAGACGTAGTAGACTGGACCTTTCTGTAGCAATTGCTACGCCATATCCTTAAGACAAGGAATACATAATACGACTAACTCTTTGCGAGTAGGTATGGCTAAACACATATTCACATTGATAAAAATAAAAGTTCCGCATATTTTATATAGTCATAGAATGTTATCTATACATTTTAGAATTTTGCGTGTCTGTTTGTCAGTGTGTTTATAATCGGATCAAAACAATACTGATTTTTAATTACAGAATTGAACATTAAGTGTTTATTACCCGACTGCGTCAGAATCATAAGTAATGTTTTGCGAGCATAGTATGTATTTTTGTAAGTATGTGTGTATGTTTGTATGTATGTCAATTTCTTTGGCACGCGCTACAGCCTACGGCTTGTGACGGATTGTGACGTATGACATATCATTAGAATCATCTCAGTTTCAGAAAGTGACAAATGCTATATATTTTTTAAAAATGGCGTCTGGAAATAGAGGAAAAAGGGGGACGTGACGAATTTTTCACTATTACGACAATATGGGTATCAAAGTAAAGCTAGTAAATAGACCAATTTAAAAATATATATATTATAATACATTTACTTTACTATTTTGACAAAAACACATACAAAAAAAACCCGACTGCTTAAAACGAAATATTTGCTAATAATGATATATATTTAATTTTACGTTTATAAATATATGTATATCATTATAAGCAAAATTTCGTTTTAAGCATTCGGATTTTTTTGTTCTAATATTTTAACGATGTTACTTGTAAATATAACATAAGTAACAAATGAAAATGCTATCCATCTAATTAAAAGTGGTCACTGATGATTAAGCAACTTCATATAGAACATGTTCTATCTAAATTTATTTACAGATGCGTTGTTTCTCCTGAGGACTACGATGGTCGCCTCAAATAAAATAAATTGTATTGATGATAATAACTTAGAATGAATAGATATTTATTTCTAAAACTAAAAAATCTCGTTAGTTTTTCGATACGTTAAAATATTCGCTATAATTTCTAACTGGTGTTTTGTCAACTAACACAACAAATCAAAATATGTATCGGAGTGAAACCGAAAAAACAGTTTCGGGCAATATTTTCCTAATAAAATGTTACGGTTGGATATTTTTCAGTTTTAAACTTTAGAATTTTATACGGGTCAGTATTTAATTTTTTTACAATACCATTTTAGGATGATTTAAAAGTAGTTAACTTCGTTTATATTGTGGGACGTCTAAGGTTGGTTTTAGAGTTTGGCTGACCGTCAGCGCTGATAGACAAAATATAAGAAATTGTAGGAAGCGTTTTGATTAACGCGTCGCTATCAGCGCCGATGGTGGTCAGCACTGACAGGTCAGCGGCCGTACGCGTCAGACCGGTATGGTGACCGCACCGCCACGCGGGTCGTCCAAATCGAGCGTTTCAAATTAATTCTCAGGGGTGACAATGTATATGCGGTCAATCTCTAAGACTCTAATCTTATCCGAGTTTGATTACAAATGTCCATAGAGAGCAGTACCATCAGAAGTAGCACACTAGCACGTACTTCATACTTGTATGATATTCTATATTAACATTCGTTAAAAACATTAAAACAACACCCGACTGCATAAAACGATTTTTTTTACCATAAAGATATATATTTAATTTAAGGCTTATATTTGAGTTTTTGTAAAATAGTCAAGTAAAAGTAATAAAAAATATGTATTTTTTGATTAGTCTATTCATTAGCTTTCATTTGATACGCATATTTTCGTAATAGAAATAAATCCCTCCCCCCTCCGCTTTTCTTTATTCCCAGGCGCCATTTTTTTTAATTATATAGCCTATGTCACTCTGCAAACTGAGACGATTCGAATGGTATGTCGCACGTCACAATCCGTCAAGCCGTTTGGGCTGTAGCGTGTCCACGAAATTGACATACATACAAACAAACATACATACATAGGACTGACGCAGTCGTTGTCTTAAAATACTTTAGTTTTTATAACAGGCTCTGTGCCCTGGTATTTTGGTATCATTAGGTCATTCTCCGCTCAATCGAGGAATATTCTTCGACTATTAGTAATCACAATCGTGCGTAGAATTCGATAAGGTATCAGAATTGAAACTACCTTCGATTAGGGAATTCTAACAAACACCGCCCTGATAAGATAAGATTACTTTATTAGCGTTTAATTTATGCCGCTGGGTAAACATTCATGTGTAATGACGTTCATGTTTTATGGAAGTAATAATTCTATTGCACGTCTCCCATATAAACTTACTTATTTTTAGGAGTTGGAGGGTACTTTCGAAAAAAATCTATTTTTTTATTTTTAATTTAGTACAAAGGGTAGGTTTGCCAATTTTCAACTTTTTATCTTGAAAATTGTATTAAGTCCCATACAATTTTTCACCCCCCTTTTGAAGGGGTTGAGGGTTAAAAATCTGAAACGTATTCATTAATTTGTTGTAAACAATGAAAATTCAAATTTTCATGTCACTAACTTCCACGGTGTAGAATTTTTATATAAAAGTTTTTATTTATTCACCCTTTTCACCCCCTTCGTCGGATTAAAAGCTTTTAGAAACAAATACTTTTATTAAAACTAGTCTCAAAGGTTTTGGGTGATTAAAACAAACGGACAAAGAACAGCTTATCTATAATAATACTATAAAACTTAAGGGATTATATATTTTAACAGATAATCTCTAGGTATGCCAGTTTGATTTCAAAAAACATTTACGTATAGGTCAATACGCTATTTATAGATAAAGGCTTGATGGTATAGATACTAATATTGTAAATGCGAATGTTTGTTCTTATAAACTTTCGCATTTAATAAATAAATACATATAAAATATACAAATACATATACATACATATACATCCTTATCTTATATATAAAATTCTCGTGTCACAATGTTCGTTCTCGTACTCCTCCGAAACGGCTTGACCGATTCTCATGGAATTTTGTGAGCATATTGGATAGGTCTAAGAATCGACCAATATCTATTTTTTATACCCCTTAGTGACAAAGGTTGTCCACCCTTAACATTTTTTTATATTATTAGACATCTTTTTATAATGCTGCATTAAAAAATACATACAACCCTAAATGTTTAGCCTTTTATCACCAACCCCTATTTTTTAATAGCTATTTTAGTAATTTAATCTTTTTTCATCCCCGTCGATAACTGATCAATCAATCATCCTTACACACTTACAATAAGTTAGTTATTTTTTGTCTACACTAGAAATTACTT